>CAUYQG010263191.1:0-20309 GCA_963574415.1 Tarsius wallacei
TTTTTTCTGATACTAAGATTGAAACTCCTGCCTTCTTTTGTGATCCATTTGCCTGGAAACTCGTTTTCCATCCTTTAACTTTGAGTCTGTGTGCGTTCCTTGTAGTGAGAATGAGTCTCCTGGATGCAGTAAATAATTGGGTTATGGTTTCTTATCCAGTCCACCATTCTGTATCTTTTCAGTGGTGCATTTAGACTATTCACATTCAGGCTAATTATTGAAATGTGGGGGTTTATCCCTGTCATGAGGTTCTTATAGAGTTGTTGTTGTTGCTGTTTATTTGTTGTCTTTCCTTTGGTTGGGTTGATTCATGTGTGTTTTCCATCTTTTCCCTGTACTCTTGTGAAGAACATTGTCATTCTTTTCTCCTTTTCTTCTGTGTTTCATACTTTCTTAAGTGTTTCTTGTAGAGGTGGTCTGGAGGCAGCATAAGTTCTTAGGGATTTGATATCGGGGAAAGATTTTAATTCTCTCTCACTGATGAAGCTTAGTTTGGGTGGGTAGGTTATTCTTGGTTGAAATTGTTTATCTTTGAGAACTTTGAAGATTGACTCCAAACTCTCCTAGCCTGAACGGTTTCTGTAGATAAATCTCTGCTATTCTAATTGGTCTTCCCTGGTAGGTAGTCTGACCTTTTTCTCTTGCTGCCTTTAGGATTTTTTCTTTTATACCTACTTCATTTAGGCAAATTATTATGGGTCTGGGAGTTGGTCTTCTCATTTGTTATCTTGTAGGGGTTCTCTGAATCTCTTGTATTTGAATTTTTGCATCACTGATGAGATGAGGGAAGTTTTCTTGAATAATTTCATGGAGTGTTTGTTCCAGGTGGTCTCTGTCTCTCTTTCTGCCTTTACTCTTAGATTTGGTCTCTTGAAGTAATCGTTCATCTCTTGAAGGTTTTGTTCTGTCTTTTAAAGCTTCTTTTCTATGTTTTTGACAGTTTGGATTCGTTCTGTATTTTGGTCTTCAAGCTCTGAGATTGTTTCTTCAGCTTGGCTAATTCTGCTTTCCATGCTTATTAGGTTGTTATTTATTTCAATCACAGTATTATTTACTGCTATTATTTCAGTTATCAGCTCCTTCCTATTTTCCTCTTGTCTCTCCTCCATTCTTTTTATTCTCTCTATTAATGTCTTGATGTCTGGGTTTGTCATATGCGACCACTCATTCTGGGGGCTCTTCATTGTGTTTCACTGTCTGTTTTCTAAGTGTCTGACCTCCCAGGGGTCTGTGTGAGACCTATATTCTTCTTTGGTTTTTCTTCATTTGTGTGGGTTTTTCCTTTTTTTTGTCCCCCCTCCCCCCATCTTCTTTAATTTTGTTGTTCAGGGATGGAGGGGTTGTTTTTACTTCTGTTTGTTCAATCTCCTATTCTTCCTATGTATATCATCTGGCTTTGTTCAATTCTGGAGCTGGACTGTAGGTTGGGGGTGATCCTTTCTGCAATTTTGAGATTTAATTGGGGGGGAGCTGTGATTCAAAATCTATCTGCAGATCCCAGTATCCACTGACATGTATATGGATAATCTGGAACGCACTTCCCTCTGCCTTGCAATCTGTCCATGAAGTGAGGTTATAGGTTTACTTTCTGAAAGCAAAATGAGGTTAAAAAAAAGAGGGAAAAGAATGGAACAGGGAGTGGGGAGAAGAGAGAGGTGGAGAGAAGGAAGAGTAAGTGGGAAAACAAACATTCTGACTAACAAATGAAAAGAGACACAAAGACAGATATGAGTAAAAAGAAAAACAACAACAAACCAACATACATACAAAAAAACTAAAACATACAATCATACAGATAAAAGCTAACCAACCTCCTTATTGGTGTCCTTTTCATCTATACAAACTTGAGGTCTAAAGGGAAGAAAAGTAAAATAGAATTAAATAAAGTGAGTAAACTAACAGAACCAAAGCAAGTATGAAAACATTACTGATAACAGTAAGAAGAGAGAGAAAAGGGAAAAAAAGATGAGTAAGACAAACAGACAAAGAATTAAAAAAAAAATTAAAACAAGGGAACCAAGCACCCTCTGACACTTTTCCTTTAAGTCCAATGTCCTTTCCACTCTGATTTCTAGCTGTCATTGCAGGCTGGAAGAGTTGTTCACAGTTAGGGTCAGTTGCCCCTGACATGCTGTGGAGGGTAATTCAGATCTGGGCTGCCTGCCAAATCTGCCACTTAGATCTGGCCTGTGTCTATCTAGCATGGGGGAGGGGCTTCTCTCCCTCCCATTCTGATATTATTACCTTGGATCCCAAGCAGGGAGGTGGGCCCAGGTGCAGGTGGGTGGAGCTAGTCTCACTGCTTCGGCTGATCTCTTTTTCTGCTGCAGCCTGAGACAGGCAATGCAGGTCAGCTTAGTACTGGGCTACTCGGCTGGGCTGGGTGGAAGCTGGAGGCCGCCCAGGGTGGGAGGGAGTAGGCAACATAGCGGTGGTGGTTCCTGCCTCTTTAGTGGGGTGTGGGAGGAGCTCCATGAGCCTGGCTCCGGGTGAGCAGTGGGGTGTGGCAGTGACTACAGTGGTGGCGGTTTCAGTAGTGCTTGTGGGTGGTTTCACAGGTCTGGGAACCGTGGATCACTTCAGGCTGGGGCGGGGCAATGGTGGCAGTGGCTTCAGTGGAGGCTGTGGCTGAGGCAGCGGCATCATGTGAAGAGCCAGCTGGCAGTGATGAAAGCTACAGCCCCCGGGAGAGAGCAAGAGTCTTTATGGGTATTTTCTTTTGGGGAGGGTCTCACATACCAAACTACCCCATCGCCATCTTGCCAGAAGTCCTTAGTCTGTGCTTTGAATCAGGGAGTCTGGGGGCTGTGACTGCAAGAGACAGGGGAGAGCTGATTTTGAAATACAGTCAGATATTGTCAGTGGCAGCTGTGACAGAAACTTGGTGGATGTCTCATCATCAGTTACTAGTCAGGACCTGGGGTCATCCCCCTGGCAAATCTGGAGCCTGGAGGCTGAACCATGGGGGCCAGATTCCCACAGTGCAGTGTGCTCCTGGGCTCGTGTTGTGGCCACTACTCACCTTGATTTTGGTGATTCAGTCTTGGCTTACATGCTCAGCTTTCTGCTGTCACAGATGGTGGCTGAGGCTTCAATTTGCAAACATTCCTAGCAAATAATACATTATGTGGAGAGTGCTTATTCCCTAGATGAAAACCACTGAGAGATCTTGTAATGAATTTATAGAAATATTAATGTTTGTGTGTTCCTCACTCAATTGCCCTTTGGCTTTGTTTCATTTTGTTTTTCCTTAAGTGAGAAAAATATAGTAAATGCATATATGTAGTTTTATACCATTTTTAGAAAAGCTAAGATTACCAAAGTTAAAAACAATACTCTATCTTGTTTTTTTTTTCATGAAAAAAATTCATGGAATGAGACATGCCAATGGCAAACATTTGGTGTCTTGGGGTGGGAAGCAAGGATGAGATAGGAAAGGAGTAATTAATTAAAAAGATTTTGAACTGTTTTAATAGTCAAGGAGAATAATATTTTTGTAATTTCATATTTTAAAAAATATTTTAATAGTGTAAAATTATAGAGGGTTCAATCCCTTGAACTCAGTGCAAAACCTAAGAGAAAAGAAGGGTTCTTAAAGTAAGCTTGTGGAATTTTGCTACTGAGGTCACTACAAAACCAGTGATAGTTCATTCATTCAATTCAACATCTGTTAGCTGAGTCGGATCACATCCCAAGTACTGTTTTGGCATTGTTCTGGGTGCTGGTACAGCAACTCAAAGGGGTCAAAGTCTCTGTCTTTTCATGTGGATGCAACAGGTATTAAATAAATAAAGTATAATGCCTGGTAGTGAGAAGTAGCAATGAAGAAAGTTGATGCAGGATATAGGGACAGGAGATGGAGATGGCTGTCAGTGCAGACCTCATTGAGATTTAAATCAAGTAAAGGATCAAACCTTGAAAGATTAGGAGAATAAAGTTCTAAGAAAAGGGAAAACATGTTCAAAGGAGAGCAAGAAGGAGAGAGGGAGTGGAGGTCTGGAGCTAGTCATGGTCCAGATGATACAGGTCTCATCATCTGATAGTTAAAGGACTTGGGGTTTTATTCTGAGTGTGATAGAGGCCAGTCATTGAGGTTTGTGAGCAGGTGAGCAATGTAATCTGAATAGCATTTTTAAAGGGTTATTCTGTATGTTCTGTGAGTAGACTATTGGGAGACAAAACTAGAAGTCATGGGTCAAGTGACAAACAAAATAATCTAGGAGAACATTGACCTTTTAAACTTAGCTTTTAGGCTAATATACTCTGTTGCTTTAGTACCTATTCTTTGTTACTCTTGGAAATGACAAAGACAAAACCAAATGGAAGCTCCTCTGAGGCCATAGGTATAGACTGAGTAAAGGTATTGCAACTGAAATAGGTTGCTTAAGGGTTTGAGCCACTTGATTTTGTAATTTATTCTTGTCTTCTGGACCTGCTCATGCCCACTTGCATATAGGTTACTCCTATTGTGCTTTGGAATGCTGTTGACCTTAATGACTCAGTATATCAGATAGCATGAAGTTTATAATGAGCAGCTCAGGTTGTGTAGCTAGTGGTGTCCAGTGCTCAGGCACATAGTCCCTGTTGGGGTCTATGAGCTTGTTGGGTGCTCTGTTTTGAATGGTGAGTAGATCTCTGCTGTAAGGTGATGTCCCTGCTCTAGAATCCCAAGGATTTGTACCGCAACTCTTCTATTGTGGTTTACCAGAGATTATACAAAACTTTCATCAGCCACAGGTATCGCTAAGACATTCATATCTGACATGTCATACAGTCTAAGAGAACTGCTAGTACCACAGCTTGGATCTGTTGCAGAACTTCCTTTGCAGTAGACTCTACAGGAAACTGGTAGCCTTTAGTCACCAATTAATAAGTAAATAGGAGCAGTTTCCAAAGTCCAAGACATATTATCTCCCAAATTTAAAGAATCCCACTAAGTGCGTGCCTTTTTCTTAATGATAGGAAGTATATGGTAGAATAATTTGTGTTTTACTTTAGAGGGAATTCTTGAGGCCACTGAACCCCTGAAAACTTCACTGATGTGGCAGTTCTCTGATATAAGTCTGTTGCCATTCCTCTAGCACGTATCTGTCTTAGAAGAGTATCTTGGGAACTTGTCACTCTCTGCTTGCCTAGTCCAATTAGCATGGTGTTGACAATATAGTAAACCAGCATGATGGTATATTGTCATTGATGGCTGTCAGGATGATTAAGTTCTTTAAGGAATGTAGATATAGATAGATAGATATAAGAGTTGCAGTACATGTAGGGTTTGCTATGTAAGTAAATTGTGTGCAAGTGAGGTTTTGGCTTCTAGCAAGCCCTCTTTCCCCCTGGTAGTGAAGATGGTATACAATGGAGTTGAATGCCCCTTATCCTCCTCCTTCCCTTCCCCAAATAGCAGTGCCCAGCGTCAGTTGTTCCTGTCTTTGTGTTTGTGTGCCCAATGTTTAGGGCCCACTTAAGAGTAAGAACATGCAGTATTCAGTTTTTTGTTTCTGTGGTAGTTCACATTGAGTGATGATCTCCGGCTGCATCCATGTTGCTGCAAAGGTTATGATTTTGTTTTTCTTTATGGCTGTATAGTATTTCATTGTGTATATGTAATTTTCTTTATCCAGAAGGACTATATTTTGGAGGAGAATGGGAGAGTAAATACAGGGGTTGTGGAATGCTTTCCTGGCAATAAAGTTGATCTTTATACTTTTGGGGGAATAGTATGGACACTTTGGGGGGAACATTATTTGGCTTGTCACAGTCCTAAGGCAGAGACTTCCTGCCTAGAGTATTCCATAGATAAAGACTTACCTACTCCTAGCAAATATTATTAGTCTTTTACCAGAGAAACGGTCATCAGCATGATTATAAGCAGATTAGTCTGGGATATTTGTGTTTTTTCTCCTTTCAGTGACTGAGAGAGAAATAGAGAATGAAGCAGGTACTTTAACTCTTTCCTTTCAGATCAATTGACCTTACCTCATAGGAACCAGAAACTGTGGGGCTTAGTTGTCAATTGTGGCATCTATCCTCCTTTTATTATTTTCATTACTCATATTATTTCTGTATCTATTAACTAACCCATCAGTTTTCCATTTATTCATCCACTCATCCCTCATCCATCCATCCATAGACATAAATTCGCTCCTGTAAGTTGTTTACTGTATAAAAACTTTAGCTTTATTATTAAACATAAATTATCAATAAAACCAAGTCAATGCCATTTGCCAAGATAGGGAGAATAGTGAGTAGAGAAGATAAATAGGGGGGAGGGAAAGGTTGAGAACTCCTCCAGGAAGGAACTTTGAAAGCTGAGATGGGAAGGTTGCTGGCCATTACTTTGTGAGTTAAAATGCATCTACTGGAGGGCATGAAAGCAAGTCATCCAAGGAGTGATGCTCCCCTCAGAATTCTGTGAGGAGCACAATCACTCCTCTATTATGTCCCTATGGGTATAAAGAACTCTTACCATTTGTGAGTCACCATATTTTCATCTAAGAACCACCCAAATTGGGTTTTATAGTGTCTTTTTTCTTTTCTCATCTCTCTTTTGTTATTTTTCAGGAAACTGTAGATGTTAGTGAAATGAAATAATCAATCTTGCTATAAGTCTTTGTATTTTATTTTTGCTCTTTTGCCAATTTTCTTTGGGACATTTGTTTATTAAAAAGAAAATTGTTAAGAAATTCAATGAGAAATTTTGAAATGAAAACAATACATATTGATCCCAGGCTCCTTTATAAAAACATTAATGGCTTTATAGAGTATTTCAAACATACTGAAAAGAAAAGAAAAGAAAAATACAGCTATGGTGATGTTAGCTACTAAGGTGGGGGCATCATTGAGCTCAGGAGTTCAAGGCTGTGGTGCACTTTGATACTTATGAATAGTCATGCACTCTAACCTGAACAACACAGCAAAACTCCATTTCTAAGAAAGTAATTTTTAAAATGTACGTGCTATGTACCTATTACTAAGATTAAACAGATGTCAAGCTGTTGCTATATTTACTTCAAGTTTCTCTCTTTTATTTTTACTTTTCTGGAAATAAAGCATTACAGACAGATAAAAAAAACCTAACCCCACTTTCCTTCTTCTTCCTACTCTAGAGGTCTGATTTTATCTGTCTCAAGCATGCTTTAACAATTTTATTCTACATATATGAATTTGTGAATACTATCCTTTTGTTACTTGCTTTCTGCATCTCACATTATGTTTTTGAGATCTGTTCATGTTGACTCATGTAACTGTCTTTTTATTTTAAAAGCTATATAGAGTTTCAGTGTACACCTGAATTAGTTTATTTGTTTGATAGATATTTAGGTTTTTCCTATCATAAACAGTAGTGTAATGAACATGAAGAACCTGCTTTATTGTGAATATTTGTGAAAAATGTCCTAGGATAGAAAATAGAAGTAGAATTTCTGGTTATTATAGATCATAATATATATATATATGTATATATATGTGTGTGTGTGTGTGTGTGTGTGTGTGTATTTATATATATTTTCAACTTTGCTAGATATCATTCAATTTCTCTTCAGAAGGGTTCAACAAATTTGTACTATTACCCACAGAATAAAAGAGTTTGTCTTATGAATCTAAGAAGTAGTTTGTACTAAGTCAGGTACAATGGTGAAATCAGCCAGATTTATTTACCAGAAGCTACTTTTATTTTCTAGATATCTCTACTTCCTAAGTGTCTAAAACATTCTGGGCATGATTTTTAAAAATTCCCTACTTTTCCACACGTCAATCACTGGTTTTATTAGGCATTCTAACATTTTTCTACTCTGATGCATGAAGATTGTATTTCATTTTGCCAGTTTCATTCATTCATTTTTTTTTTTTGAGTTAGAGTCTCACTTTGTCACCTAAGATTAAACAGATGTCAGGCTGGAGTGCAGTGGCATGCTCATGGTCACTGCAACCTCAACTTGCTGGACTCAGGCAATCCTTCCACCTCAACCTCCTGAGTAGCTGTGACTACAGGTGCATGCCTCCACACCTAGCTGATTTTTTGATTTATTGTAGAGACAAGGTCTTGCCAAGTTGCCCTGACTGGTCTCGAACAACTGGGCTCAGGAAATCCTCTTGCCTCAGTCTCCCAAAGTGTTGGGATTATAGGCATAAGCCACCGTGCTAAACTAGTTTCATTCATTCTAATAACTGTATAGAACTTTAATGCATAGAATTTCTCTAATTATTAGTGATGTTAATCTTTTTTTATATATTCATTGGCCTTTTAGATTTTGTTTTCAGTTTTATCAATTATACATTTTTCTCTTAGATTATTTTCATAATTTTTTATTGAATATATGTGTTATCAATGTCTTCTGTCAGTCTGTGACTTGCCTTTTTTCTTTGTTTAAATGTTAATGTTGTCAAATTAATAATTTTCTCTTATAGTTTTGACTTGTGTTTTATTTGAGATGAGTTTTTATCCTGAAGTCATAAAGATATTCTCCAAAATCTTAAAGATTAACTTCTTATGTTTAGCACATTATGTAGAATTAATTTTTATGCATGAGTTGGAGATCTACTTTTGTCTTTTGCTATATGGATTGCCAAAATCTTTAGCCACATTTATTGAATAGTGTATTTTGTCACCATTTGATTTATAAATACCTACTCTGTCGTGTATCAGCTCCCATATGTATGCAGACTCCCAGAGCCAATATCACATTGCTTAAATTAGTATATAGTCTCATAGTAAGTTGATATCCATAAAAGAAACCCTCCTTTGTTCTTCTTAAAAACAGTTTTGGCCATTCTTCGTGTACTGAATTTGAGGACCTATTTGTCTTTTCCTAAAAAATTCTACTGGGTTTTGATTTGAAAGTATACTGGGTGCGGTGGCTCACTCCTATAATCCCAGCACTTTGGGAGGCCAAGGAGAGAGGATTGCCTGAGTCCAGGGGTTCATGACCAGCCCAGACAACTTGGTGAGACCTCGTCTCTACAATAAATTAAAAAAAAAATAGCCGGGCGTGGTGGCGCACGTCTGTGGTTCCAGCTATTTGGAAGGCTGAGGTGGAAGGATTACCTGACCCCAGCAGATCGAGGCTGTGGTGGCTGTAAGTGTGCCACTGCACTCCAATCTGGGCCACAGAGTGAGACTCTGACTCAAAAACTAACAAACAAGCAAAAAAACGCAACAACAACAAAAAGAAAATATACTGAATATATTTAAAGATAGCCAAATTTTAGATGACCCTTAAATTCCCAGGACAATCCTTGTTTCATCATATTGTGTTATTGTTTTTATATATTGCTATATTCAATTTGCTAATGTTTTATGAAGAGTTTGTACTTCTGTATTCACAAATAACTTTCCTTTCTTTTTCTCCCTTGTTCTTGTGTGATTTTGGTACTAAGGTAATTATAGTCTCATTAAATGAGTTACAGAGATTTTTTTTTTTTTTGATTGTCTAGAATACGAGTCAGCAAACTATGGCCAGCTCATTTGGTGCATTGACTATCAATACATTTTTATTGGAGAACAGTTTTGCCCATTTGTCTATGTATTATCCATGGCTGCGTCTGTGCTACAATGCAGAGTTGTCTCAGTGATTGTATGGCCTGTCTGTAAAAATAGAAAAATAGAGTAAATCCAAAATCAGTACAAGAAACAAAACAATTCAGTTGAAAACCAAAATTGATAAAATCCCAACAAATGAGAAAATAGAGAACACTAACAGAGCAAAAAGCTAATTCTTAAAAAATGTGAATGAAAACGGCCTCCAACAAGATTAAACACAAAAATGAGGGGAAAAAATAACATCATTAAGAATGGAAAAGGAGACATTATTAATCCTGCAGCTCAGGGATATAAAAATAACAATAGAATATAAATGATGATATTCCAGTCAAATTTTAAAACTTAGATAACATATTTTCCTAAGCAAATAAAGATTACTAAAAGTATTAGTTTTGACTCAAGAATAAATAGAATAATAGATACATAATATTAACAAAATTGAAACTGAAGTTAAAAATCTACTCAGTGCATGAGTACCCACCCACCCACACACACACAATCAACTAGGACCAGATATTTTATAAACAAAATATGCTAAATTTCTGAAACAGTCTTATATATAAAGTGTTATCGTCTAGAGTTGAAAAGTCAAGAGTATCATTTTCCATTTACTTTTTTTTTTTTTAAAGACATGAGGTCTCACTATGTTGCCCAGGTTAGTCTTGAACTCTTGGGCTGAAAAAAATCCTCCCCTCTCGGTCTCTCAAAATGCTGGGATTACAGGCATGAACCACTGCATCTGGCCTCAATTATCCTTTGGAAGATTATTAATTTCTAAGGTTAAAGCCTCTTGGACCATATTGATTTGGGGTATCAAATTAGTCCCAAGCATGTATGAAGTACAGGCTCATGATTTCAGCTTCTGGAGCCTTCTCCTTCCCTACCACAATGAAATTCAAGTTGAGAAGACTTTTTTGTCATCTCCCTGTGATGGTGAGTAGATTCTTTCTAGCCCTCTGTTTCTCGAGATTACAGGCCTTTGATGACCTTAATTTTAAGGCTCTTCCTTGCTTAGGCTCAATACCTTATCTCTTGTCTTCCCTATCTCTTGTTGCGGGGATATTCACCCCTCCACCCCACTTAGGACATCTGCCACATCAAACACACTAACAATCTTGGTTTTATTCTCTCTTTAGTTTTGGAAATTAGGAAATCACCATTATGGGTTGGATTGGGCCTCCTATTCTCCAGCCCTCTGATTCATATGTTGAGATCCTAATTAATTCCCAGTACATCAGAATGAGATTGTATTTGGAGATAGTATCTTTAAAGAGATAACTACAGTTTAAAATGAGGTCATTAGGGTGGACCCTAAACCAGTATGACTGGTGTCTTTATAAGAAGGGAAAATTTGGACACGCATATGTACAGAGGGAAGACAATGGAAAGAGAGATGGAAGACAGTCATCTACAAGATAAAGAGGGAAACTTCAGAAGAAATCAACCCTACTGACACCTTGATCTTGGATTCCAGGCTCCAAGACTCCAGTGAGAGAATAAATTTCTGTTGTTTAAGCCACTCCATCGGTGATACTTTACTAGGGCAGCTCTAGCAAAAAAAATACAATCACTTTAATTCCTGTGAGCTTCACTTTGCATTTAAAACAATATGTTATATTCTACCGAATTTCTAATTGTTTGTAGCTAGAGGGTTTCCTGGTTAGCTAGAAAACATATTGTCAGAACCCAAGACCCAGGTTCATTTCAAAGAGCCAGATTGTGCCTTCTGGACTTGCCAATCCTCCTTAAAGGCATCACCTCATGTCTAACAGTGTTCGATAGACCAGAGGTCAAGAACCTTGAGTTTTGGTCACAGCTTTCCATGAACTATCTACAAGTCAATTAACTACTCTTCACCTTCAGAACTCTCATCTATAAGAGTGGTTTGTAGACAGTTCTACATGTCTGACTCCTCAGGGCCTTCTCAGGTGTGACTGAGGAGTAAGCTGAGTTGGTGGGTTCTGTACCCTCAGCCCACTCAACTGGAGCATCTTCTCTTGTGTTTTTTTATCCTAAAAATATCTCATGTGAACAGAGACTTATGGGACTAAACAAGCTTAAACACACTCTTCAAAGACAACATCTTGAGTTTCTATGGCATTGTCTTAACCTTTATTTTCCATTGGTGGCCTAAGTCTCTACTGTGCTCAGCTACTATACTTTGTGTAGCCTACTGTCTCCAGATAGAACAGAGGGAATCATGACCCTGAGGTCACATGATTCCTCTGGGGTCTTTTTTGAGACTTAGTGGCTGACGCAGGACAGAAGCCTCCTGTGAAGTATGGTCTGGACATGGTTTTTCCCCCTATACCTGGCTTCTCCCTGCTCCCTCCCTCAGGGGCCACCTCTGGCCAAGGCTGGTCTCTAAAGGGTATGCATATTCCCAGTAATGAGTCATGGGATGCAGGTGACCAAGCAAGGCTGAAAACAATGTAGTTGTCACCCTTAATCAATGTAATTGCAAACACTGTATAGGAATTTGGTCGGTTAACTTGCTTGCCTATAAAACTGCTTGCAATACTACCACCATCAGCTCCCCTCCCCTACCCACTCTCTACCCCATAAGTTTGAGTAAACCAATGTCTTGCCCTGCTGGACTTCCAGATGACTTCTTTGGATTAGATAAACATTAAGCACAAGCCCTTTCAGATTTGGGGTTGCCTTGTTACAACTCCTTACTCCCTACTCTCTCTTCTCAAGCCAGGGCTCTGGTTACAGCAGGGCATACACTTTAGAGAGGCCATTGTCTGCATGACATTTCTGAACATAACACACCTGGACCTGTTCAGAGCTTTCTTGAAAACTGTGGCGAGAATTATACTGATTCATTTAAAAGCATTGCCTGCCTTTTTATTCTACTACTTTTCGCTTATTTTCCTGCACTTGTGTCAGCTGACAGGGCACCTGTCAACCGTTTAATAAGTTGCTGTGATGAAATGGTGTCTGAGCACACTCAGGGAAAGGACACTGCATAATAACACACTCTGAACAGTCACTGTCCATCAGCAAAATCATCCTCCGTGCATTTCTGATTACACCTACAGTCACAACTTCTGAAAAGGACGCTCACCATGCCCCAAGGCCCAATCTGTAGCCCTTTTGTGTCCCTGAGCCCTAAAAGGCCCCTGTGGATCAGTGTCTTGACAGAGGTCCAGGCTGCAGACAGCAAAAGCTTATTTCACTGAATGCCCTCAGAGCAAAGTCTCCTGGAATTTGTACAGTATTAAAAAAAAAAAAATCTCATGATCCCCTTTTGAGTTTTGAACACATGAAAAAAGTCAGTCTCTCTCCTTTAATACTTGCCTCGATCTCCTTTTAATTACTCGAATGTCCTCTTCAATAGTCAGCACGTAATTGCTTTGGCGATGACTACTGGAGAGCTTCATGTAAGTTTTGCTTTCCTGCAATTGTTTCATAGGATTAGGGGGATGTGTTTCCTTATATCTTTGCTATGGCATGGAGTTTGCCTCTCTGAATTATAATACCAGGACCTGCTTAAGGGTTTTGCCTGACATATTTATTCTACAGGAATGCATATATTTGCTATAAAGTTTGCCTGGAGTCAAACTGTTGAATAACTGTTACTTCACACTTTATATCTATTCATCATTCATAGACAACACTTTAAAATCACTTCAATTTTTGTTTTTGAGTTGGGGTCTCTGTCACTTAGGCTGGAGGGCAGTGGCACAATCATAGCTTACCATAGTCTTGGCCTTCTGAGCTCAGGTGATCCTGCCACTTCAGCCTCCCCGGTAGCTGGAATTATAGGCACACCACCACACCCGGCTAATTTTTTTATTTTTGTAGAGACATGGTCTCGCTATGTTGCTTAGGCTGGTCTTGAACTCCTGGGCCCAAACAATCCTCTTGCCTTGGCCTCCCAAAGTGCTGGGATTACAGGCATGAGCCACTGTGCCTGGTCAATGCTTTTCCTTTTATTAAGAATCCAAATTAGTTTCAATAAGATTCAGGATTATGAAATAAAAATATTTATTTCTAAATGTTTTCCCAATAATCTTTTATGGAGTCAAACAAGTCTGAAACTAGAAGTAACATTAGCAATCATAGTCTTTATGGAATATTTTTATTTTATTTTATTTTATTTTTTGATTGTTACATAAGGCAAGAGAATTCTCTCCTCCCTTCCAACCCAACACACACGTGCACACACACTCACACTCACCTGAATTTTCATTATGGGGCCCATCTCTCCCCCACTCTCAACTCTGTTGGTTAGGAGTTTGACTTTATCCTTAGTGTCAAGGTAGAGACAGAGCTTAGAATGGGTCAACCAGCATGCTCTATCTTCCTGGCCTCACTGACTGTCACAAAGGTAGGTACAGGGCCCTTGCTCTAATTAAGAGAGGCATCTCTTCTTGTCTCTGAATGCGAACCTAGGACGATATAGAGTTGAAACTGCTAGCAGTCGTTTTGACATAAATTGAAGCCTGACAAAGAAGCCAACATGGAGTAGAACTGAACTAAGAAATGGAAAGAGACCAGGCCCTGAAATAGATTAAACTATACAGACAGCCATTTGTACAACTGGACTTTGTTGTTACATAAGGCAAGAAAATTCTCTCCTCCCTTCCACCCTAACACACACACACACACTCACACTTTGTTTTTTAAAAGTCAGTTTGAGTTGGTTTTCGTCCACTTGCAACTGAAAGATTCTAACCTCTTAATCTAACAGACAAGGAAACTCAAACTCAGGGAAGAAGTGACTTGGTCAAGATCACTCAGTGAGTAGATTGATGACAGAACCAGAACCAGGCCCAGGTCTTGACTCTGGTCATGATTTTTATATCCTTTTTATGTCTTAGCTAAGTGCATGTATAAGTGGCTTTGAAAGTAATAAACAATTGAAGATGCTGGTAGAGGTGTGGTTGGTTATAGTATAATATATGGATGGGGACCATTATGAATGAGTAGTGAAATTAACTACCAAATATAATAAGATGTTAAAATCAAAATCAAATTTAAGCATAAGTAAATAGCATCTAGTTAAATTAGACTTGCACTAAAAACAGAACCACAAGAATAAAAATGGTGGAAAAATACATAGGCTGGTTAACTCCAGCAGGTGTATAGAAATAACAGAGTAAACATCTTGTTGTCTGCAAAATATGGAAAACAGGAAATATCATGTTTGTACATTTGAAAATAGACTAACTGGGATCATGGTTGTCAACAAAGAAGTACTGCTGAGGTGCCAAATTTGACCATAGGATTAGGAACACCGAGGAATCATCCCTCCCTAACAAGCATGGGCACCCACACAAACACAGGGCAGAAGATATTCTTAATGGCAACTTGCTGAAAACCTAGATAGACTTAAAAAAGAACAAATAAAAGAGAATGGGGTTGGTTCCATTTAAATATGTAAACACAAAAAATTTAGAAATTATAATTGAACTAACTATAAGAGTGTCGAATATGTCCTATTGTTCTATTTTTGTGTGCAGGTAGGACTTAAACTCAAAGTTAGAATTCTTAGATGTGGTGGCTCATGCCCATAATCCTAGTGCTTTGGGAGGCCAAGGTAGAAGATTTGCTTGAACCCAGTAGTTCAAGACCAGCGTGGATATCATAGTGAGAACTTGTCTTTTTATTACTGGAAAACAAAAATTCTCAGACTCTTAGGAGTTCCATGCCAGAATGTGGTGACATGGGCCCCTAATCTGAGGACCCTGGCTTCCCAGCCTCCTGCATCTGGCACTCCATGCTACCTCATTCCCAGCTCTGTCTTACATCAGGAGGGTCCTCACACACACATGTGAACACCCGGTCTGTATGCCTAAGCTCTGTCCTCAAACCCCCTGGAAAGAGCCACCCTTGGACTGGCGCTTGGACCTAGGTGGGATTCTTCCTAGGAGAATAGACCTGAGGAAGAGGTCTACATAGTCCCTAAAAGCAGGTTGAGGGAAGATTTCTGATCCAGTATAAGAGGGACTCAGGCCCTGGGGTACCTCCTCTTTACCCATGGCCTCTTAGCTCTGAGGAGACGGGCATGGCCAGAGCATGGGTTCCCTCTGGCTGGGCCTTAAAGTAGGAGCTGGCTTTGCCTCCTCTCCTTCCCACTATTTCTGTAAGAACTGGTTCTTAGGGAGATGAGCAATTAGTACTTGTTAACTGTGGAATTGTGACAATACTGACAGCCTGCTGTTGTAACTAAACCTCTTTCCTATTTTTGAGGGCCACCAAAGAGGATGTAATGAAGTGGGAAGGCAGAATTGAATCTCTGCTGTTTTTTCTCTGGTATACAAACCTTCTCTTGCTAAAAAATAGATATTTTTGGTTAAATGACTGGACTAGCCACCCCCTTCCAGGATTGCCTTACTCTGATTGTACCTCTCCTAACTGCTGTGACCACTGACTTCTTTGTCTGCCTTATGCTAGCCTTTGAGCTCTTTCCTGGCTCTTCCCCTTCCCTCACTTGCCAGGTCTCTGTGGCCTTTGACTTCCTTCTGGGAATCACCTTTGGGTTGCAGGATTGGCTGTGCTCCACTTTGGATGGCATGCTCTTTTACACCATCCTACCACCTTATGCTCAGAGGAGTCCCTGAACATCATTCTGCAACCCTCCAACCTCCCACCTACCCTACCCCTGGATACCTCCACCTAGGTTCACCCATTTTTAAAAAAACTTTGTTCAGTCTCCTTACTGAAGCCTTAAGTATGGATTTACAGATATGGACACATATGCACATAGAAAAAGACATTAGGAGTCATCTCTATGATTAGTTAAGCATTCTTTGACCCAAATCTCACATTTGATAGAATGGGATCAGAGCCCCATTTAGACTGTGGTCACACAGTCCACCAGTGATATGACTGGGATTGGGAACCTAGGACTCTGTCCCTTTTACTCCATAGCCCTTCCCACTGTGTCCTAATGATTCCCACCATCACAGCAGATTTTCCCTCTTTGTTGCCAACCTATCATTACTGAAACTAACAAAGTATAAAAAAAATTAATCCTTTTTCAAGCATTGCATTTCTCTTTCTATTTTCTCTCTATTAGCTCAGATTTCTCCTATTCTATGTTTATTCTCACAATATCTTCTGGTCTATGCATACTAAAACAGGTCTGTGGCTCAGTTCATATATGATTCTCTTTCTTCTCAACTTCAGCCTTCTGAGAAAAAAGTAGGATAACTTTAAAAAAATGTTTTAAATTTCAGAAGCCAGTTTGTGTGTCTTGGATGAAGACCCTAGAGTAAAACCTAGGGTTATCAAGCCCTTCACTTCTCATTGGCCTCTGAAAGTAGAAACATTGTGAAAGAGGTAAACATATGTTTATTCCTGTAAGTAATTTACCAACAAGTTAATTAATTAATTAATGCAAGATTATCTAAGGCCAAACGCACTTTTTGTGTACCTTTATCCAACATTGCAACATACATGCATATGCATATACATGAACCAAATAAAAATGACTTATAATGTTTTATAAAAAAAATAAAATCACCTCTGCAAAGAACCATATGTTCCAAGACTAAGAGCAATTCATAGCACGTAGATAATAGTTTCTATTGAAATTCAGTTATTCTGTGTGTGTGTTGTAATATTGGTTAGGGCATACAAAAATTCCTCAGCATTCAATGACTTAAATATATATAATTTGGGAAGATGGCAATGGAGCCAGTTGTACTGCATGAGTACCTGTATGAGTGAGTGAGTGTATGGATGAATTTGCATGTGTGTCTGTGTGTAAGTGGGCATGTGAGTGGTTGACTGAGTGGGGACTTGGGAGCCAGTGGCCAGGACTTTCCTGGTGAAGCAGCTGTTGCTGCAGCTGCTCTGCCTGGCCCCTAATACTTCCCAGGGCACAGAAGCTGAGCACCATTTTCTAAAATCAACAAAGTTCCTCCTGGGAAGAAGCTGCCGAGGTGACTGCCATTGCTAGACTGCCCCACCACTATAGCACCAGGCCAGACATTGGCAGTAAGGGCCACAGAGGGAGTACAGCAAGGGAGTCAGAGACAGAGTCCAGTAAGTGGTGAAAGGGTAGGCTAGGCTGCAAGGTCCTGCTACCAGGAACTGAAATTCAAAGACTGTGGTACTTGCTGGGGAGAGAGCTATCTTTCCTGACCCTGTGCATGGCAGGAACAGTAGTCTATAGAAGAACTGAGCAGTCAGTCTAAATCCTGGACACAGAAGTGTTCCAGGGAAGCCTCCATGGAATTACAGACCTGCACCTTAAGACCAGGAGAGTGATCTCTGCATTGTTTTGGGGCTACTCTCCATGAACTCAGAGAGGATTGCCCCCGGCACACAAGTCCTGGTGGACAGTAGCAGTTGCAGAGCCCCAGACCCACCCTGAGCCAGCTGCTATTGATAGACACATATAACAGATCTGACTGAGAAAGAGACTGGTGAGTGCCTAGCTGACCCCTCCCCCCCCAGCAATGAATGTAAGAGATCAGGAGTTCAGAGTAGAGGCTAAAGGACCCATTCCCCCACCATGAACTGCATGCTGTGGGAACTGTGACCATGCTGGGAAAGGAAGAAAGGGGGAGAGAGCCAGAGATGCTGAGCCAAGTTACCCACTTCACACCCCTCACAGGCATGTCAGCTATCAATTGCAGGCAGCAGGGTGTGAAGATTCTAACATCTCAAGTTTCAACAGCTAAGAGAAAGCCTGCAGTAGCAGACCTGCAGTCACAGAACCCGTCACAAAACGGAGCTCCCTCCCCCTCAAAGAGATATGCTAAAGCTGAGAAATCTCTATCAGTGGGTTTTTTCCCCTCTTTTTTCGTTTGCGTGTCTTGTTTGTTTGCTTTGTTTGTTTGTTCATTGGTCTTCCCTTTTCTTTCCTCCTTCTTTTTTTCTCTCTTTGTTCTTTGTTTTTTCTTTTTCTCTTTCTTCTTTCCCTTTTTATTCTCCTTCTTTCCTCTCTTTTCTCTTTTATACCCTATCTTGGACTCAGGGGCTACAAAAAGCATATTCATTGAAAGGTCATATTGTGTGGAGACACAGAATGAAACCCAGCTGACCTGTTCACCAGATAGTAAGCATTATGACCCATCAGTAGGTTCTGAATCCTTGTGGTCCCTCTGCCACACCTTAATAAGTGCTCAAAATTGTAAAGAGATAGCACAACACCCCACCTCCAGCCCTATTTCATAATTGAATCAACCTGGAGACCCAGTTCAGTGAAGGACAAGAGGTAGAGCAAATATCAGAAGTGACTGCTTCTCTGTTTCCCATTGAATAGTAGGATTAAAGAGAGAGATGAGAGAACTGCTACAAATGAAGAAACACAAACAAAATAATCACTGGTAATCTTCGGTGCCACACCAAAGAGACAGTTACTGAAAGAACAGCTACGGGAGCACAAACAATGACTATCTTAAAAAATGATAGTACCCAGAGGGTACTTACAGATCAAATAGTCATTGGATAGAATGGATAAAAATAAAAAAATGCAAGGTCTAAAACTAAATTGCAACAGGGACAGACTCAAGAAAGTGTAATCAGAAATAACGGAAATAAAGAGCTCCATCCAATAAATAAATAACAATCTGACAAGCATGGGCAGAAGGAGTGACCAAGCAGAAGAAAGAATCTCAGAACTGGAAGACCAAAGTATGAGATTAACACAATCTATTAAAAATATAAGAAAAATAGCCAGGCTCAGTGGCTCAGCCTGTAATCCCACACTTTGGGAGGCTGAGGTGAGTGGATTGCCTGAGTTCGTGGGTTCAAGACCCACCTGGGCAACTTGGCGAGACCTCATCTCTACAATAAATAAAAAATTAGCCAGGTGTGGTAGTGCACACCTGTAGTTCCAGCTACTTGGAAGGCTGAGGTGGAAGGATCGCTGGAGCCTAGCAGGTCGAGGCTGCAGTGGCCAGGGGTGGCCACTGCACTCCAGTCTGGGTGACAGAGTGAGACTCCAACTCAAAAAAAAAAAAAAAAAACTTAAGAAGAAAGAGGAAACTCTCCCAGAAATGTGCAATTTTTATCAAGAAGCCAAATTTACATCTGATCAGCCTACCTAAAGTAGAAAGAGAAATGGATAACACCTTGGAACAAACATTCCATGAGGTCATTCAAGAAAACTTTCCTCATATAGCCATAGCGAAGAGTATACAAGCACAAGAGATTCAGAGAACCCCTGCAAGACATCTTATGAGAAGACCAACCCCTAGACACATAGTAATTCATGAACACAAAGTAGGTATAACAGAAAAAATCCAAAAAGCAGCAAGGGAAAAAAGACTACCTACTAGGGAAAACCATTCAGAATCACTGCAGACTTATCTGCAGAAACACTGCAGGCCAGAAGGTATTGGACCTCAATCTTTTTTTTTTTTTGAGAATAGTATGCTATACTTTTATTTTATTTTTTAACTTAATTTTTTTTTACTTTAAAGATGTGGAGTACAATTCAGGGTTAGATATACAAATGTTCATTATGCAGGTACCGTTGTTGATGAGGTGTGCCCCCCTTCCCCAGGCAGACTCCCACTGCCAATCCCACTTCCCTGCTCCCCTCCCAGCAGTTTCCTGCTACTGCCAATTCTTTTCTTATAGTATTACAATAGTTGTTCAAGGTCCGCTTATGAGTGAGGACATGTGATACTCAGTTCTTTGTTTCAGTGAAAGATCACTCAGTATTATAGACTCTAAGTCCATCCAGGTTGCTGTGAAGTTCATGATTTTGTTCTTCTTTATGGTTGCATAATATTCCATTGTGTATATGTACCACATTTTTCAAATCCAGTCCTCTTATTATGGGCAGCATGGTTGGTTCCAT
>CAUYQG010263192.1:0-44545 GCA_963574415.1 Tarsius wallacei
CGCCCGGCTAATTTTTTGATTTGTTGTAGAGATGAGGTCTCCGCTTGCCCAGGCGGGTCTCGAACCCGCGGGTTCAGGCAATCCACTCACCTCAGCCTCCCAAAGGCGCGGGATTACAGGCTGAGCCACCGAGCCCGGCTGAAAGTCACTTTTCTTAGGAAAGAGAAGAGGTGTAAGTTGAAGATCTGGTAACTCCCTAAAAGCCCTCCATGCCTGGCTGTAATTCCTGGATAACCACCATGCTGGCAAAGAGCCTTCTAGCAGCCAGTGCTCAGCATGCTGTGGGTGGCAGAGGGAATGGAAATGCTGTTTGGTCAGGGCTGCACGTTAAGTGGCACTCTGTCGAGGGAACAGAATATTTTAGGGCTAAGGCAGTCACAATTTGTATTGTATCAAGAATAAGTAATATGAATGATGAATTTCATTGAGGAAAATGCCTTTTCCATTTTTAATTGTGCTCAACTGGTTTTCTTATTATTAATGCACTAGAAAGTCCTGCTTTTGTTTCTTATTCATAGTTTTTCCCCCCAGTCCTAAGTGTTTTTCCTTGATAGAGACAAAAATTGATTTTTCTTCTTCTCTCTCCTCTTTCTCTTTTTCTTCTTTCTAACTATAAGTCAGAGGCTAGTCACAAAGTCCAGTGGATGATTTGAGAGGCTTGTTGACTCAGCTGAAATCTTTACAGTCTTATGGTGTATGAGGGTTTTTCTCTTGTCCTCAGTACATGTGAATGCTGTTTTAACATATATATATAATTTTTTTTTTTGAGTTGGAGTCTCACTCCACCGCCCAGGCTGGAGTGCAGTGGCACGCTCATGGCCAGCCTAATGTCGACCTGCTGGGTGCCAGTGATCCTTCTGTCTTAGCCTTCCCAGTAGCTGGAACTACAGGCACGTGCTTCCACACCCAGCTAATTTTTTGGTTTATTGAAGAGATGAGGTCTTGCCAAATTGCTCAGGCTGGTCTTGAACCCCTAGACTCAGGCAGTCCACTCGCCTCGGCCTCCCAAATTGCTGGGATTGCAGGCTGAGCCACCGAGCCTGGCCAATGTATATATATTTAACTTACAATTTCAGTGATGACTTTGGCAATACAGTCACAAAATATACTTTACCATCATGTCTCCTTCTACCCCCTAAAATAAAATTCTCATTGATAGCACATACATTCTAGACAATTGTTTCTCTAAATCCCTTAGTCACCAAGGCCAGCCCATAGTGAACTGTTATAACTTGAGTTGTCAGAAACGATATGAAAGAGGTGAGCACAGAAATTCAAAATATCATATTTATTTTATTTATTTTAATTTGGATGTAATCTAAGAAATGGGTGCTTGCTGAAGCAGTATGTTAATTTTGCAAACCTGTTGCTCGTAACCCTGCTGTATTTGTCTTGTCCTTTCTCCTTCAGGTTTCATTTCCAGGGACCCTGTGGTACGACTCTTCCTGAAGCCCTTGCCCGTCATGAAAATGAAACTATTTCTTAGGTTTCCTGGGGAAGGAAGCAATCATGGAATATCTCAGAACTAGGCCACAAACAGGAGAAACAGTCTTGTGGGCGGTGAACTGAATATTGGACTATCTACAATATCCTATGATTCCCTGGCTGGAATCCAACCTGAGGGATGAGGGCTTAGAAGAAGCAAGAACAAACACATTTAGAAGTGAGAGAACTGTAAAATTAATGCATATTATTTGGTTTGGACTGAAATGTAAGATCTTTGATGTATTTGGTTGGTTTTGTGAGAGAGTGAGACCATGTCTCTTAAAAAAAAAAAGATGCTACTCTAGGAGATGTCTTTATTGGGGGCTCTTTCTTTTCAGTGTTTACCTTGTGTGCCTCACCTCAAGAAACATGCGATAGTTTACACAGGGACTCATGCAAGGAAGAAAGAGAAAAGCAGCAACAAGGTAAAAAATCAGGATGAGAAAAAAGAACAATGCAAATATATGGACACTGAGGATAAACACAGCTGCCTAAAGTTTAGCTCTGGCCATCTTAGCAGCTAAGGGAGAAAGGAAGAGCTGACAGTTGACTATGTTTCAGTATCATAAATACAGAAGCATAGTCCCTGTATTGTCCGCCAACCTTTCCAGACACTGAATTCTGAAGGGAATTTTTCCCATGGGACTTTAAAAAATGATGCCCTTTCTACCTAGGAGTAAAGTAGTAAAAATACAGTGCTTTCCTTACGCCCCACTAGCTAATTCAGCACTCAGGAGCCTTGGCATGCCTGCTGTCTGGGAAGCTAGAGTACTGGGAGTCGTGGCCATTACCAACAACTATGAAGGTCACATGTAACATGGTCCCTTGGATCAGGTGGGCTCCCAGAGCGATTAGGTACCTGGGCCACATCACCTCAGTCTCTTGTGAAATTGCATTGTGTTACACCTTGACATTTGTAGAAATAGGCAGTAAGACATTGTCATATAAAACTTTGGACTGCATAATTTTTAATAAATCCCAAAGGTCCTTTGTGTGGGGAGGAGGGATGTACATACATAGCCCAATTGGGAACCTGGGGAACCAACCAGGCACACTGAGGGCTGGATTCACACTTGACATGGGTGGGTCAAGGGACAAACACTGAGGGGACTGATCATTCCTGTAATAAGGTTTTGTACTGCTTATAATGCAGTTTTTATATATAAATACCATCGTGTACTTTTAAAATATGTTTGTTGCTGGGCCATTCCAGGTTAACTTTATGCATTTTTCTATTGTTGGCTACACTGTCTTGAAGTCTATTATATTTTTGCTTTGTAATTTCTGTCTGGCTAAGGCCCAGAGGTTTCATATTTCTTTCCAGCTCCTGTCATACCAGAACTTTGGTTCCAACAGCTTTTCTCGTTCATGTGTTTTGTCATTTTGTTCCTTTTTGGTTTTGTTGTTTTTAAATTGGTGATTCTAAATCAGAAGAGATGACAGGAGAAAATACAAAATATATGTGAGATAGAATTATTCAACTTGGCATATCTACCAAATGATAGACATTAGAAATAAAATGACAACAAGATCTGGACCTTGGCCTCAAGGAGTTCACAGAATAGTTGGAACAACCATCACGTAAGCTATTACACAGCGTGGGAGCTACAGAGATAGAAATATGTGTGAGGTTCAGAGAAGCGTGCAGTTAGAGACAAGTCGAGTAGGAGTGGGGTGGCAAGGTGCTTGAAGTCAGTCTGAGTAAGAGTTTTTGAAAAAAGAAAACCGGAATTATGTTTTGGAGGCCCCTTATAGTACAGGCTTCCCCTGCTAGTTAAGTGTTCTAGGCACTCATCAGCATCAGTGTACCAGCTAACGTAGTTGTGAGAGCCTGCATTTGGCTTATTTTTTTTATTTTTCGAGATTCTTGAAGACGCCTTTGCCCATTTCATGGTGGGTGATTTACGAGAGCACCTGCCCACACCGGGCTGAGTGTTCAGCAATTTTTGAGCAAAACCAGCATGACCCCCATGCCTCACCCTCTTTATTCACCTGATCTCTCAGGAGGGACTTTTTGTTTGTTTCCCCGGTGAAAAAAGACCTCAAAGGGAAACGTTTTGCCAATGTTGTAGAGGTGAAACAAAAAAAAATGGCAGAAGTACCAAAAGGTATCAAAATTGACAAGTTCAAAAACTGTTTTGAGCAGTGGGAAAAGTGTCTCCATGGGTGTATTGCATCAAACGGAGACTACTTAGCGACTAAAGTTTAAACATACACAGATTTTTAGACATAAATTTCAGTTTTTTCGCGTAAAGGAGTTCTACATAGGGGTTGCATGCCAGTAGAAGAAATAGCATAGCACGACTGCACGAAGGGCTTGAAACAGCGTCGTTTGTTTAAAGAACGATGACGCACGGCGTATTGTATCATGGGTGGAGGGAGACAAACCCGGCGGTCACAAAGGGCCGTGTACGTCAAGAAACGAAGTGCGCCCGGGAAGAAGCGTGTGTGTGACTATGCCGCAACACTAGGTGCGTCCACTAAGGCACGGTGGCGCGCTCTTTAGCTGACGTTGATTCGGCCCCCGCCAGGGCCAGCCGCTGCCCAGGCGCCCTCTCGACGGCCAGGCGGGCAACGCTCTGCGGGGTGGCGGCCGAGAGGAGCCCCGAGCGCGCAGGCTGGAGGCTGGTCGCGGCCGAGGTCGTCGGCACGCGCCTGGTGCTGAGCATTTACGGAGGCCGGGCGCCGTGGTCCTCGTGGGTGGCAGCGGGACCCGCCCGCAACGGCGCATGTCTTCCCATGACACTCCACGTCCTGGGCGAGCGCGGCCGAATCTACAGACGTCGGCCAGCTGGGTCCAAAAGGCGGAACCCAGGACCCAAAGCAGCGGCACAGCCACCAGGGCCCGCGGCCACCGGGGTCTGGGCACCGGACAGCCCCGTCTCGCCATTCCAGCCGGGCAGAGCAGCACGATGGCTCTTCCCTGCCGGGAAGCCAGCCCCATTGCCAGCCACTTTCGCAGGCGAGGCGTGTCTGCGGAACTTCACCGGGCTCTCGCGCTGCCTCCAGCCAGTGGTATCCAAGAGCCAGGTACAAAGAAACACCCACGACGCTGAGGCCACGCCCCCTGGCTCTGCGCATGCGCCTCCACGATCGTCTGCCCCTCCGAACCTACAGGGGGCGGTGAAAGCTCGCGCCACTGGCTCCGTGACGTTGCGCGCCGCTCGCGACTGTTTCCGGGTCAGAGGTCAGACGGTGTGGGTCTGTGTGGGCCATGGTGCAGCTCCGGCCGCGCGCGTCCCGCACCCCGGCGTCGGCGGAGGCAATGGTGGACGAGGGCCAGCCGGCTTCGGAAGAGGAGGTGGAGCACGGTCTGTTGCTCGGACAGCCTAGCAGCGGCGCGGCCGCCGAGCCGCTGGAGGAAGACGAGGAAGGGGACGATGAGTTTGACGACGAGGCCCCGGAGGAGCTGACTTTCGCCAGCGCCCAGGCGGAAGCGAAAGAAGAGGAGCGGCGAGTGCGGGAGACCGTCCGCAGGTTCGGGGCTCGCGGCCGGGCGCGGAGAACTGCCTCTTCCCGTCCCGTATGTCCCTCCCCGCGCTGACCTGTCACCCTTCCTCCCAGGGATAAAACGCTTCTGAAGGAGAAGAGGAAGCGACGCGAAGAGCTGTTCATCGAGCAAAAGGTTAGAGGGTAGGGAGGCGTCTCTTTTTAAAAACCTCCTGCTCGGGATAGGATTCCCATGTTTGATGCTGTTTGGGCTGGTAGAATATTGAAGTGGGGGGAAAGTCACTGCCGTGTCTTCTGTCAATAGTGAAAAGAAAGATGCTCCAACCCTTTCTCCTGTCCACCAGTTGAAAATGGGAGTGGGAATAGTAAATCTGAAATTACGGGGACAATTGTAGTCCCAGCTCTGCCACTCCGCTGGCCATGACACCTTCCTTACTTATTTAGCCTTGCGGAAGTAGCTTATCTGAAACTGGGTTGCTGTGAGAACTAAAGGAGGCAATTTGTAAACCAAGAGCTATACAGAGAATGATTGTCTTGCTGTCTGATGTCTGGCACGCTCACCATAGAGAACTGACTCCAAGTGGGTATTACTTAACTGCTTTCAGTTGACAACAGTGACCTGAGGGCTGGAATACCGTGGGCGCCCTTTCCACCAGGTCTTCCAGAGAATGTGGAATGGGTTCTCAGTTTTGTGGACCCAGTCTTCCCACAGCTTAGAGATAGTAGGAGCAGTACGCAGTCTAAGTCGCTTATTTGCCTCGGTAACTTCGGAAGCAACTCCGGACATATCGTTATGTATGTACATCATTTTTTACTTTTAATTATCTTTATTCCAAAAGAAAAGAAAACTTCTTCCAGACACTATTTTAGAGAAGTTAACTACAGCTGCACAGACTAAGTAAGTAATGGATCTTCTTATATGACTCGCTGACACTCATCTGTGAATTACATACTGGTACATTTGAATCTGTGTAATTGAAGGAATTAGAGCCTACATTAAAAAACTACCTCGGTATTTGAATTTGGTGGGAAAGATGGAAGTATTCCACTTTTTATTCTTTTGCTACTTATTTTGTTCATTCCCATGGATAACATGTTTCTGAATTCCTGATATCAGTGTGTTCATTCAGTACATTTTGTTGAGTGCCCATCTTGGTACTTAGGGGCAGAGTAGATGGTAGTGAATAAGTGTTTTGAAATGTATCTGGTAGCTAGTACAACATCAACTTAAAAAAAAAATGCATCATTTATGGAATAGCAGTTATCCATAGGCTCCTAAAACTCGGCTTGTCTCATACTTGCTTTACCTGTCACTAACCTGTTCCTTCTTGTTCTCCATTTCACATTTAGCACCTTTGGTGTTTTATGGTTTAAAAGCCAAAAGCTATAATGGCCCTGTGGAATCAAACCTTACTAAATTTAGCCTTCTACATTATTTTTTCCTATCCCCCTTCTCTCCCCTTAATGCTTGAAGTTTGGACGTTTAGCCCCATCTTTTACCTAAGCCATTGTTTCTCAAATTTTCAGAAAAAGAACTTTTCCAAAGAGTGACTCAGATCTTAAATACATTAAAACAATCTATTTGGTAGCAAATTCTCTTTCATCTTTAAAAACGAAGCTAAAATGTCACCTCTACCTTTTCATTTAGCCCCCCATTTCCTCTCGTCACTTCCTCCTTTGAGTAGCCTTTCTACTGTGTAAGTGCTTCTTTGTGGTGTTCTGTATTCTTATGTTTTGTCACTTTATATTTGTCTCTCCAGTGGACCACAGACCCCCTGAGGCAGCTCCTTGTCTCCTGTGCCTAAACTGTTGAATTAATCCTTTGTAATTTCACCAAATAAAATGAGGCAGACCTACCACCATTCACTCCATGTTTTGCATACTGTATATAACAACATTTTCTTTCACTTTAACTCTTTAAGTATTTCTCTTTAACTCTGTTACCCATAGCATCCTGGTGCCTTGGAAGCCTGCTAGTATGCTTTCAGATTTATATTCCAAAGATACTCCAATCCTAGTAACACTAGTTTGTTGACTGGGGGGGATGACTTTTGCTTTCCCAAACTGAGAAAGATCCTGAGTAAGAACTGAGGTGGTGGTAGTGAAAGAGGGGTATGTTATTTGTAAAACCAGGTGAAATAATGGAACATGTTTATATTTAGAGTAACCTTCACTATTTGCCATTACAATTTTTTTTCCCCCTAGCATAAAGAAATCACCAGCAAAGTCGAGAGAAGGTATGAACTGTTCTCATTTAAATCACTTCTCATGCAAGTGTCAGGTGCATTTGCAGATATTTCCAGTCAAGTATTATTGGCCTTTAGAGAGCATGGGTATAAGCCAGGCCAAGGTTAGCTGGAACCTATTCCATTTATTTCTTACAAATAAAAACTGCACCCAAGTTGATATGTAGGAGATCTTTAAAGTGAACTGCAGTAAAAGTTTGACTTATTTTTACAGAAATGCTAATTAGAAAATGTAACTTTTTTAGTTAATTTGCAAAAGAAAAATGAAGAATGTGAAAAAGGAAGTGACTCCAAGAAAGTTAAAGTTCAAAAAGTACAGTCTGTCAGGTAATGAGGTTTTTTTTTCATATGGGATGTAAAAGCATCCTTTGAGAGAGTTAAAGTGTTGGCTTGTGTGGGGGGAATTATATATATATATATATATATATTTTTTTTTTTTTTTTTTTTTTTTTTTTAGAAAGCAGGATTTATTGGGAGAACAGGAAAGCTCCCACAGTGGGAAGGGACCCAAAGGGATTGTCCGTGGGAAAGTATTTTAATTAGTAGCAATTTCAGATGAGCTCTTTTGGAAAAATCAGTTTTGACAATAAGTAAGGATCAACTGGACAATTTATCTTTGCAGTTCAGAGTCCTGTTTTGAACAGCCTTGTGGGCCAGGTTCGAATTTTTTTAGTGGTTTCGTTTTTGGGAAAATTTTCATTTCACCTCTCCCAATGGATAGATGTTTATGTCAGGATGCACTGCAGTCTTTTACCAGTGCATCAAACCCACCAACCAGGGACATCTTGAAGCCATGTCATTTGTTATCCATAGCTCCTGAATGTTCCTTATGGTGAATAATACAATGCCTATGCCAAGGTGGCTATTACTCGAACTGTGTTCACCACAGTTGCACATCATCATGGATCTTTCCTTAAAGGAAGAAAAAGTTCTCATTTCCCTGAAAATGTGGCTTCATATTCTATTATGGTCTATAAAATTGAAAGGAAGTAGCTATTGGTACCCCTGGAACTGGCCCATTCTTTGCTTGATATCTACAATTTGTCTCAAAATATGCAAGAATTACTTTGAACTGCATCCAATATAGCTTGGGGGTCCAGGCCATTACTTGCAAATCAACTAGTCCTGTTTTAGCCACAGAATAAAATGTAAAAACAGATGTAAGGCAAAGTGTAAGACCATGAGAGGAGATTGTCATATGTTGGACTCATATTTAGCTGAATTTATGTGGCACAATCAATTTGGAAGTAATGCTTTCAATTCCCTTTTACTACATATACCAGGACAATTTCCTGTTAATGAATAGACTTGGTTTTAGTATATTTTAGTATAAATATCCAGGGACAAGTTCTTAATTGAATACATCCAAGAGGCAGATTGCTCAATTGATCCAAAAATAAAACATTTACTTGCTCTAATTAAAATGTGAATGTTAGTTTGTTTCTTGTAAAATAGCCCTGTAATTTAGTTTTATTGCTGCATATACAAAATTAGAATTTCATGTATCATTATGAGACAGCTGACAAAAATGCTTTATTTTGAAAGTAAGCTTGTATTGTCCTTGTTTATTTTGACCTTTTGTATTGATCACCAGCCAGAATAGAAGCTACTTGGCTGTCAGGTTAAAAGACCAAGATCTGAGAGATTCAAGGCAACAGGTGGCCCAGGCCTTCATACATGATTCTTTGTATGGTCCAGGAACCAACAGGACTACTGGTAATTTTCTTATGGACCATTTTTCTCAGTTTTTAGCGCAAATAAAACAAATAGATAATAAGTAATTTATCTTTTCCAGTAAATAAGTTCCTGTCTCTTGCTAACAAGAGGTTACCAGTGAAAAAGGCTGCAGTCCAGTTTTTGAATAATGCTTGGGGTAAGATCCAGCTTTATTCTCTTATCTCTGATAGCTTTATATGTTAAATAATGTTCTTTTGAAGGAGATAGTTCATAATTACAATTTTTCCCTTATAATGGCTTATATGTGAATAATCATAAGTTGCTTCTAAAAAAAGTGTATATATTTGTGTATACACACACAAACCTAATGTATAGTAGATACATAATATATATCTAACGTATAATGGACCTAGTTTTAGTATTTTCATTCATATAGAGAACTGTGAAAAACCATTTTTAATTGTATGATATAGTTCTTGATCATTTTATATCTCTGATAGTCTTACTGCATAAAACTTTGTATTCTAGGAACCCAGAAAAAACAAAATGCCAAAAGGTTTAAAAGACGGTGGATGGTCAGAAAGATGAAAACTACTAAGAAGTAAATCAAAACTAAATGAAGAATCTGTACTTTGTATGCATAGAATTCGTATAGAATTCAGTTATCTAGAGGATTAATTTCTCTAAAACTAACCATTCATAAATCATTTAAAAATCATTATAAAAATCGTGGATCTATTTGTCTGGGGAAGTACTCAGCCACATTTCATCCTTCTGGGGTACAACTATGTCTTGTAGTCTTAGCGTGTCCTAGGAGAAAAAGCAGTTTAAAAGGAATTGTGTACATTTAACAGATGGCAAGCAGTACCCATACCAGCAACATCTCTTCTACCTCCATCCTGGGTGTATGTGGCAGGAATGGTAGGGAGAAAAAGGAGAAATGGACATCTCAGAAGTCTCTAGTCACAGCTCTCAGATGTTTTGTGTTATTGAAGAGATTTTTTTTCACAGAATATTGCTTTGTAATGCTCCTCAGGGGATGAAGGAGACACAGAGAAGTAATTGTGAAAGAGTGCGAAGTCTAAGTGTAGATGAGTATCTGTTCTTACTGGAGAAGATACAGTGCACAAAATATAGTCGACTGACACTTCTTTGTTAAGCCAAAGGATCAGTTAGTCTGTTGAATTGCTTTTAAAATTTTACTTTCAACCAGAGTAGAGGGGATTTGGTTGACTGGAAAGTCTCATATGCCATAAATTTCCTGTTGTCTTTCTGTGTCACCCACAATATCAGGTTTGACCCTAATCAGGGGGGTTCTATACAAACTGAAGGCTGTTTTAGGTTTAGAACTCAGAATTACTCTGATTTTATATTAACCATAAGAAGTATACAAGTACCTAATATATAAACTCAATTGACACTAGTATGCAGAAGTAAATTTTTAATGGCTGGTTAATTATATCACTACATTTTTATTGCAATATAGTACTCATTTAAGCACTTAAAAATGGAAGGTGTACAAAGATTAAATTAAGACACGGTAAATTGACTAAATATTTGGTTTTTATATAAATAAAGGTCATAACCACACTGTTGACATGTAATACTGTTATAATACAACAGTTAAACTTGTGAGTCTACAACAGAAGTCATCTGTAGTTAAACAGGAAACAAAGTTGAAAAAGACCATGTTAAAACAGAACTACTGGGACTAACAGGTTGGGATTGTAAGTAGCAACAAACATATTCACTCAGCTCCTGAGTATTTCAAGTTTTACAGTACACATTAAAAATGATTTCTTCCATCAACACTATAAATTCAAACTGTCAGATGTTTATGCATTTTGCAAGTTACACTGATTGAATGCTTATATGGGAGCGGGGGTCGGAACATCTCCCAATTTTAAGTTTACATCACCCACATGCTAACACAAACACAACTTGTTCCATTTCCTTCCCCTCTCTCCCCCCCCACAAAGAAGGCAGGATTTTTTGGTTTCTTTTAGGTAACTGTTTTAAAGGATTCATAATGATCAATTTTGAGCATCTGAAATTCAGTAATATTGTAACTCTTAGACAACTAAGAGGTTAAAGATGGAAAATAATTTCTCCTAACACTAAGTTAGAAAATCATTTGCATCATGCTGTAAACTAGGAAGCAATGTAAAGCGACAAAAACCTGTCCCCAGTACATAATTTTAAAAAATCTAAATTTCAAATCAGCAGAGCTGGTCTACTTCCATGTTGACTATATGCCACAAGATAAGTGTGAGCTCTTGAAATGCATAGCTAATGTAGGTAGTCTTCCACTGTGGCAAATGCACAGGATCCAATTCCTGATCGAGCCATCAGTCCTAGACATTGTGTGGCCTGTCCCATTGCTAGGGCAAGTGGAGGTTGCTTTGGCAGATTGTGGGTTTCTGAGGATTTAAAAATGGAAATAGCAGTTAGCACATTTTTCAAAACATGTCTCAATCAGGGAAATATTGCATTACTTAAAAAATTACTAATACCTGTACCACTCTTAAGTACCTATGTAGTTAATGGCAGTTTCTAAGCAGATGATGGATGCCTTGGACATAATACTGACAAGGTAGCATTGGTACTGGGTATTCAACTGTAGGATAAACTTGCAGAATTAGATTTTTAAAATACCAGATACTCAAAAACTATTAACTATGATAGGAAAGACCAAACTTCTTATCTGATATTTGGAATGGACAGTAAGGCATATGTAGTATTTCTCTTCTACTTGACCAAAGTAAGTTGATATTAACTGAAGAGGCACCGGGATTTCATTACAAGTTTCCATTAATGGATTCTCCTACCTCTGTGGATAGGACTCAACAGAAGCTGCCTAGCCATTTCCAAGGCACATATTAGGTACATAGTGTTTGAGTTTGTTGGAGCAGGTGATGGTGGTGACAATGAGAGAACACAGAGCAAAGCCACGCTATAAATTTTTGAGGGGTTTACAGTGGATGGTTCAGAAATTTAAAAAATTGCCAATAAATTTTCAGGGTCCTGCATATCACAGGTTTCTCTGTCAGACAGATGTAGTACAAATACAGTAATGACCAAAATCTGTTGCTTGCCAAAGATGCAAAAATGAACTAGTAATGAAAGCGGCTAAACTCAGAAGCTGGTAATTTCTGTGTGTGTGAAGACAATGTCCAGACTTCACGTGAATTCCCAATTAGTAGAACTACTGATTAGTCTTTCATAGGCACAGTTAACAACAAAGAACAAAAACAGTGACACATGGCTGGTGGGTTTAATCCACTCCTGGTTCAGAGGATGCAATATGGTGGTGGAAGAAAGGAAATTTCCAGAAGGAATGAAGCACAAAACCAAAAAGAAGCAAAGCAGAACTTAAAGGTACAAGAGAAAATAAAAACAGGATTAAGAATATAAGAATAAAAGTATGCAAAAAAGGCACAAAGACTGGTGAGAAAGTATGGTTTAAAAGTGGTGTGTGGGTTAAGATTATTAAAGTACTGACTTGCTTTTAACAGCAAAAAGGAAAAATCTTTTTAAAAATGTCTCTTGTAGGTTTACAGGGAAGTAATTGCTCAAAGGTAATAAGCATCTACAGGGTACATTATTATAATTTTATTTTGGCCTAAAGAAGCATCTGGTTATAAGCATCTTGTAAGTTTTTTGGACATATGAAACCTAAAATTATACATAATTAATATAATAACATTAAGCACTACATATATTTAACCAATTTCTTGGAGAACCCAATAAATAAAAAACTCATAAAGAAAATTGGTCACTTTTCTTCAGATTTTTCCAAGTCTGATTGAACATCACTTAGCAATTAGGTCTAATGATTACCTATAGCATAGTAAATTAAAAAAGACAATTATAGTAAACCATAGATTTCCCTACAATCCCAGAGTTATCACTAAGTTATTTTATTTTTACCATAGAAAACACAACACATTAACCAAGGAAAATTCATGTTATTACATCCAAATCCTAAATATGAGAAAACTACAACAATAAGAATACTATTCCTAATCTCAGGCTTCAGTGTTAATCCTTAACAAATAATAAACTAATGAATAAACTAAGGGCAAAGAAAAAGATTAAGGCCCACATATGAATGCTTTTCACTGCTTCCTTTCCGTTTCTGCCGTAAGATTCCTGGCCCTCATTACAAATCTCCCTTCCTAGATTACTCTTTAGTTACTCTCTGTATCTGCCCTCATCTTTCTAAAAGAAGATGAAACGTGACTAAAAGCCTGGAACCTAACAGCCTAAAACCGTATAGACTTCTAAACTAGAGTCCCATTTTACCTGGGAGTTAAGGTTCTCGAGTGAAATGAAAAATCACTCTTATGTAAAGAAGAGAACTGCCTAAGATTAAAACATAGTATGTAAACAACCTTATGTTTCTGTAGAAATGCACAAAATGATGCAGTTACAGAATTCATATAAAAAGTATATATTCAGTACATAAATGCTATAATCAACTGCCGGGAGTTGCTCACAGGAACAGCAAATTGAAGTTTCTTATTTCATGCTCACCCCTGGCTAAAAACCTTTTAAATTGCTTTTGTCTTCCTCAACTACATTGGGTGAGGGCATATAGTTGAATTTGGTTAAATTAAATGCAAATACAATTTACTCCAAAGCTTGGTCCTGGCGGGGTTCTCACAAGTCACTTGGAAGCCCCTTGAGCCTGTATGTAAGCAAGCATGGTGGGAGTTGTGATATGGGTGGCTCAGGCTAGCCCTACCCACTGGAGAGCCTCAAGCAGAAAAGTGGGAAATGAGGTCGCAGGGAGGCAGCAGCTAGAAATCCGGACCTACTGGACCAACCATGTCCAAACTTCTCAGACAGTGAAGGCCTTTGGCACCCTTATTTCCATTCTCACTCACTATGCCTGCTGCACCCAAACCTCCATTTCCTGACCTCTCCATTTTCAAGGATTCCCTGCTCCCTTCTAGCCTCACTCTTGTGGACTAACTACTATATTTTCATTAACATCCCCCAATTCCTTCTAAAGCAGCCATACTAGGAATCCAGTTCTGATCAATCTACTATACAATATGTCGTTGACTGTGATGGTTTTTGTACAACCATAAATTCATACTTCTGTTTTTCAGCTGGGCTCTCAAATGTTGCCAGCAAGCCCTTGTACTCATTCATTCTCTGTTCAGTTATGCTTCAGTCCCTTCGCTGACTCAAATCCAGATTCTCATCACTGTCTGCAACTTTCACAACTTTCAGCCCTTGATTTACCTGGAGAAACGAGGTCACGCTTGATTCCTCAATTGCCCATCTTTCCACCCATGCCCACATCCTTCTTTCCGGTACTTGAGGAAGAGATAGGATCTAGACAAGGTGAGGGTATCTGAGAATGCCACCCCCTAATTCCCAGCCTAGAAATGAGTGGCAGACAATATCTTTCACTAAAGAGGACTAAGGAGTGTCTTTGGTAGGGTAATATTTTGAGTTTAGATAAAAGAACCCCCAAATACCTTTTTTAGATGACAAGAGGCACACATGGCTACCAGAAATGCTTACATACACAGACACAAAAACTTTTATTTCCCAAACATCACAAGTTCCATCCCATTTTGCTGTTTTTATTCTATTTGAATACATGTAATCATAATCTGGAACCGAGATAAGGAAGGTTTCTACATTTTAGGTAATTTTATATTTTAAGAATGTAGAAAACATTTCCCTTATCATTTTACCAAAATGTAAATGCCAGCATAAAATCTCAGAGAATCTAGAAGTTGTGCTTTTTTGGCTTTACTTACCTAATATTGCACTGTTAAGAGCTGAGCACACAGGTTCTCTCTGAATTGGGTCAAGCTGATTTCCAACTGGGCTGTTCCAAGGATCTGAATATGCTAGCAAACTGAATGCATCCTGTGGAAAACACACCGATTTGGTTTTAATTCAAATAGTTAATGGTTCTAAGCTGAGAGGTAAAAATGCTTTAAGGCCCTAGACTACTGTAACCACTATACTCATTTACTCCCACCACTGGGACACACTATATTTCTGAACAATTGAATTATGCAGCAAAGCCTTATTTGTTTCCATTTTTCTTGGGAACAGCCATTTTTATTCACCTCCCCCCCATATCTACAACACAAAACAGAGAAAAAAATAAAACAATTCCAAAGAAGTGGGCTGATAAGAGTTAAGGTAGAGAAGACGACAAAACATGCAGATGCTTTACTTTGTAATTTATTACCAGTGAGATGAATTTGACATTTTTAAAAAATGGTTGTGGGAACTGGATACATCTCACTGGACTTCACTTCTCAAACTTAATTATGAAAGAAAAAAAAAACTGGCTCCATTTCAGGACCTGTTTTATGCATTCAATATTTCCTACCACCCTAAAGCCACCACACTCTTTAAACATTAAAGTAACTGACACATATTCTAGTCAAACAACAAATCTACCTTTTTTTCTTCTATGAGAGGCACACACTATGGTGGGTTCAGATTCAAAAGGCTGACTATAAAACTGCTCAATGACATTCAGGAGAAAGTTAAAAATCAACACAAAGAAATTAACACTATTCAAGACATTAATTAAAAATTCTCTAAAGAGATAGATACTTGGGGGAAAAAACCCACAAGCTGAAATTCTGGAAATGAAAGAATCATTTAGGGATATACAAAATGCAGTGGAAAGTTTTAACAGTAGACTAGAACAAATAGAGGAAAGGATCTCAGAACTTAAAGACAGGCTTTTGAATTAACTCGGACAACAAAAAACAAGAATCAAGAGAATGGAACAAAGTCTCCCAAGAAATGTGGGATTATGTAAAACGTCCAAAATAAGAGTCATAGGTGTTCCTGAGGAAGAAGAGAAAACAGGTTTGGGAAACCTGTTTGAGGGAATAATTGAGGAAAATTCCTTGCCCTTGCCAGAGATTTAAACATCCAGATAAAAGAAGTCCAAAGAACCCCTAGAAGATTCACTGCAAAAAGGTTGTCCCCAAGGTATATAATCATCAGGTTATGCAAAGTTAAAGTGAAGGAAAAAAATTTAAGAGCAGTGAGACAAAAGTATCAAATAAGTTGCAAACGCAAACCTATCAGACTAAGAGCAGACTTCTCAGAAGAAATCTACAAGCCAGAAGGGACTGAGGCTCTATCTCCAATCTCCTCAAACAGAAGAACAGATAGCTAAGGATTTTGTATCCCACAAAACTAAGTTTCATAAATAAAGGAGAATGAAGTCTTTCTCAGACAAGCAAATGCAAAGGGAATTTGTCACCAGGAAACTGGCTGTATAAGAAATATCAAAGGTGTTCTAAACACTGAAACAAAAGGTTAAAATACACCAGTAGAAAAACTGGAATTTATAAAGCTCACAAGGTTTACAGAACATCAACACAATAGATAATAAATAAATGAATAAAGCAACCAGATAACCAGCATGATGAATGTAATCGTACCTTACATATCATTATTAACCTTGAACATTACTGGTCTTAATGACCCACTAAAAAGATATAGACTGGCAGAAGAGATTTTTTAAAAATCCAAATATCTGCTGTTTTTTTCAAGAGACCCACTTAAACACAAAGTCTCCTACAGACTCAAGATAAAGGGATGGGAAAAAATTTCCACTCAAATGGAAATCAAAAAATGAACAGGAGCAACCATTCTCTTATCAGATAAAACAGACTTTATACTAACAATAGTAAAAAAAAAGACAAAGATGGTTATTATATAATGATAAAGGGATCAATCCAACAAGAAGATGCAACAATCTTAAATATATGTGCACCTAACACAGAGCTCCCCACTTTATTAAACAAATTCTACTAGACCTAAAAAAAAGTTAGACAGCTGTACAACAATAGTGGGAGACTTCAACACTCCACTGACAGCAATAGACAGCTCATCAAGGCAGAAAGTTAACAAAGAAACACTGGAGTTAAACTGGACCCTAAAGCAAATGGAACTAGCAAATATCAACAGTACATTCCCCACCCCTAAACTACAGAAGATACCTTTTTCTCTTTGGCACATGGAACTTTCTCCAAGACAGACCATATGATAGGCCAAAAAAAAAAAAAAAAAAAAAAAATCCAAATCATATCAAGTACCTTCTCAAAACCACAGTGGAATGAAACTAGAAATTAATTCCAAGAAGAACTCAAAAAATCAAACAAAAACATAGAAGTTAAACAATCTGCTCCTGAATGATCCTTGGGTCAACAATGAAAACAAGATGGAAATTTAAAAATTCCTCGAAATGAATGACAGCAATGAAACAAGTTATCAAAACCTCTAGGACAAAGCCAAAGCTGTGCTCAGAGGAAAATTTATAGTGCTTAAGGCCTACATTAATAAAGCTGAAAGATCACATATTAACAATCTAACATCATACCTCAAAAGAACTAGAAAAACATGAACAAACCAAACCCAAAGCTAGCAGAAGAAAAGAAATAATGAAAATCAGAGCAGAACTAAATGAACTGAAATCAAAACAACTATACAAAGGATCAACGAAAAGTTGGTTATTTGAAAAGATAAAATTAACAGACCACTAGCTAGATTAAAAAAAAAGATTCAAATTAGCTCAATTAGAAACAAAAAAGGAGACATTACAACTATACAACAGAAATACAAAAGATCATCTGAGATTATTATGGTGCAAACAAACCAGACAATCTAGAGGAAATGGATAAATTCTGGCAAACCTACAACCCCCAACCTCAAATCAGGAAGAATCAGAAAACCTGAACAAAGGAATGCAAGACTGAAACAGTAATTAAAAGTGTCCCAACAACAACAAAAGGCCACAACTTGATGGATTCACAGCCAAATTCTAGCCAGACTTTCAAAGAAGAACAGATATCAATTTTACTGAAGGTATTCCATAAGACTGAAGAGGAGGGAATTCTCCCTAATTCATTCTATGAAGCCAGCGAGACACAACAAGAAAACTATAGTCCAATATCCCTGATGAACATAGATGTGAAAATCCTCAACAAAGTATTAGCAAGCTAATTCAAAAGCATATAAAAAATAATCCACCACAATCAAGTAGGTTTTATTCCAAGGATGCCAGAAGTGTTCAACATATGCAAGTCAATAAATGTGATCTACCAGATAAACACAATTTAAGACAAAAATCATATGATCATTTCAACACAGAAAAAGCATTTAATAAAATCTAACATCCCTTCATGATAAACCCTCAGCAAAACAGGCATAGAAGAAACATTCCCGAAAATAATAAAAGCCATATATAACAAACATGTAGCCAATGTTATCCTGAACAGAGAAAAGTCAAATGCATTCCCCTTCAGAACTGGAACAAGGCAAGAATACCCACTTTCTCCATTCCTATTCAACATAGTACTGGAAGTCCTAGTCAGAGCAATCAGGCAAGAAAAAGAAATCGAACTAATCTGCATATGCCAATGATATGATCTTATATCTAGAGAATCCTAAAGACCCCTCCAAAAGACTCCTGGACTTGATAAATGAATTTGGTAAAGTTTCAGGGTATAAAATCAACACACATAAAGCAGTAGAGCACTGCTATACACCAATAGCGACCAAGCTGAGAATCAAATCAAGAACTCCATTTACAATAGTAGTCAAAAAGCTAAAATATTTAAGAATATGGGGGTGCCAAAAAATGTATAAATATTTTAGGAGACGTTATCTAGATGTTAACTTTTTGAAGTTGAATTATGGTAACAATGTGTAGTATGACATTTGCTCAACTGTGCTTCCATCATTTTCTTTGACTGTCCTGCCTCTTGCATGGTGATGCTAGCATTCATTTGATTAACGTCATCTTTTGAGCGAACATCATACTTAAAATGGGTATACTTTTTTTGGCATCCCTTGTATATTTAACAAAGGAGGTGAAAGTTCTCTATAAGGAGAACTACAAAACACTGATGAAAGAAACTGCAGAGGACACAAACGGAGAAACATCCCATGCTCATGGATTGGAAGAATCAACATTATTAGCACACTTGGAACTGGCAATTTTTCACTTTTAATACTGACTGAAAATTTAAAAAATCTGAAGCTGGTTGCTGCAAACTTTTGTCATTAAGCACAAGTGAAATGGTCTTTTCTAAATTGTCACCTTTTTCACAATACAGCTGAAAGTTGCAGATATATCCAGTATTTGCCTCGGGTACCACTCTGACTAGCATTCCATACTTTGTATTTTTATTCGGATTATAAACCCGAAAAGACAGTCTTCCATGATGAGGTAAATTTATGCCAGCAACAACCAGGAACCGAATTGGAATGATGTAAATTCACATCGGCGGTCGCGAATGAGTTATAATGACTGGTATTACCCAAAGTGATCTACAGATCCATTGCAATCCTAATCAAAATATCAACAACACTTTTCAGAGAACTAGAAAAACAATCTTACAATTCATATGAAACCAAAAAAGAGCCAGAGTAGCCAAAGCAATCCTAAGCAAAAAGAACAAAGCTGGAGGCATCACATAACCTGACTTCACTACAACAAGGCTGTAGTAACCCAAACAACATGGAACTGGTTCAAAAGCAGGTATACAGACAAATGGAACAGAATAGAGAATCCAAAACCTGAATACCTACAACCAACTGATCTTTGACAAAGTAGACAAAAACACAGACTGTGGAAAGGACACCCTATCAATAAATAATGCTAGGAAAATTGGATAGCTACAAGCAGAAAAATGAATCTTGATCCCTCTCACCATATGTACAAAAATTAACTCAAGAAAGATTAAAGACTTAAATATCCCACCTGAAGCCATACAAATCCTAGAAGAAAATTTAGGAAAAACTTTTACGGACATCAGCCTAGGCAAAGAATATATGGCTAAAACCTCAAAAGCCAATGCAACAAAAACAAAGATAAATTAAGTGTAATTTGATTAAACTAAGCACAGCAAAAGTCATAAAATCAATAAATAGGCAACCTACAGAATGAGAGAAGATATTTGCAAATGTTCCTGATACACGAATGTCTGATTTGGCTTTTTAAATTAAAAACTGTTTAACGCCGGGCTCGGTGGCTCAGCCTGTAATTCCAGCACTTTGGGAGGGCGAAGTGAGTGGATTGCCTGAACCCGAGGATTGGAGACCAGCCGGGCAACTTAGCGAGACCTCTATCTCTACAATAAATAAAAAATTAGCTGGGCATGGTAGCGCATGCCTGTAGTTCCAGCTACTTGGACAGCTGAGGTGGAAGGAATGCCGGAGCCCAGCAGGTCGACACTGGGGTGGCTGTGAGCGTGCCACTACACTCCAGCCTGGACAACGGAGTGAGACTCCAAAAAAAAGAAGTGTTTCAATTACATAAATCACCAATTATTTTTATTTAGCATAAAAATATATAATTTAATATTTTTTTGATAGCTCAGGGTGACCATTAGAAATAGCAGTTATGCTGCTATGCATTAGATGAATACTAAATATGGTACATACACCTCTCTTCCCACCTCAGCTACTGAAAAATATAAGATTGCAAACCTTTATACCTTGAGGTTGTTACAGGTGGCTCCTTGACCCCTCCTAGACTAGGTAGATATGTCTACACCTGTGCTGTACTGAGGCCAGAGCACAGACAGATGTTTTATTTTTACTGATTTCATGCCAAGTGTATTGTATTAGGTGCTACTAGGTATTGCTGACTGATACACAGGTTGAGTATTCCTTATCTGAAATGCTTGGGAACAGAAGCATTTCTGATTTCAATGTTTTTCAAATTTTGAAATATTTACCAGTTAAGCATCCCTAATCCAAAAATCTGACATCCAAAATGCTCCAATAAGCATTTCCTTGAGCATCGTAGTAATAATGCTCAAAGTTTCAGATTTTGGAACATTTCAGATTTTCAGATTAGGGTCATTCAGCCTATACTGACTCAGTTCAGGTCAGGTCAGGAAGAGGTGGCAGAAGCAATGATCTTTCCTACCATATCCAAGCATCAGTCTCAAAGACACTACATGCATCTCCCTTTTGTTTTGGGGGCTTCTACTAACACATTCAGGAGAAAATGTTTATAACAAACCAACTGTTAAAGAGCCATAACATCTCTACAATTGCAATGCTGACTTAAGTTAGGAGAAAACTCCATCTTCAACTGATACACAAAATTGTGGCTAAGTTTCTGAATTATACACATTTTATCCATCCTACTATCTCATGGACATCCACGTAGAAGAAATTTTAAATGTATTTTAACTATTCTGGCCATGAAAGATGACCCAATTCTTTACCAATCCCCATTAAAATGAGAACCATGTGTTATACATCCAAATTGCTGCAACTCCAAACAGTATTTGATAAAATAGTACTTAAAATCGATAGTTTTATCACACTCACATTTCTCTGAATAACTGCCAATTTTACAGCTGAGAAAATAAAACTAAGACTTAAACTAAGTTACCAAAGGGATTTAATCCATATTTTTTACACAATAGGGATTTAATTCATATTTTTTACACAAGTCCAATGCTCTTTCCAGTAGATTGGAGGTGCCTAATTCCATCAAATGTTTACTCTCTCAAGTGGGCAAGAAGCCAAAGGGAAGTTCACATCCAAATTCCCCAACAAGAATTTCTAGCACCCTACTCCTCATTGTTTCAAAAAACTACATTTTAGTTCCTTTGACACATCTATAATTTTTCAAGGAAAAACATATTCACCTTCAACATTTTTTTATTTGCAGTGTTCTTGCCACACTCTCTCCTCAGCTGTTCACTCATCGCTTGCAGCTCTCTTCCAAAGTGGATCATTCTTTCTATGGCGGCCTGACTTCCTCCACACAACTGGCGTCTCAATTGACTCGAATCAACTTCTGTAAGCAAAACAGACAAGAATTTTACTACCTTATAGAGTGGAACATAATGAAGACATGAACATAACTTTCTTGACATTCTAAACATTTTGCTTAGCCACACCTCCCTGATATGTCATCTAAATATACAGATTTTAAAATACTGCTTTTAATTTAATATGGAACTTGGCAGCTAAAAGGTATACTTCATTTAGGTCTCAAGAGTCTAGGATCCAATATTATCATGCACTTGAGAGTCAAATGGAAATCTTTTAGTGTGAGAATGTAGTTAGCATGTCAGGAAAATTTTTAGGAAAAGTTCAGTGTAATTCTCTAAAACAGCATTAAGCAACATTAACAAAAAATAAACAGTAATTGCCTCTTAGGCTGCTTAAACTGACATAGAACAGAGATGTAATAAAATGTTCCTGAAAGCTAAGAGAGGCCAAATGACTCCAAGAAAAACACAGAAGACACCCAAATTATGCTCATCAAAAGGATTAAGTGCACTTACTTCTAGAAAACTACTTTTAGAAAATAATTTTATATTATCCATCTTGATAACTATCACCAATCAACAATAATATAACTGTATAAATCTCTAAAAACATAATTCATTAATATGATGATGATAATCGTTAACATTTGCTAAGTTCTTTGTGCCAATTTTATAGATGAAGAATTATATTCATTACTATACCCATTTTACAGATGAAAAAACTGAGTGGTTAAGTAATTTGTCTGAGGTCATACAGCTAGTAAGTGGCAGTTGCAGAAATCAAATCCAGGTAATCAGGCTCTAGAATTCCTGCTATTAATCAGTATACTTAAATTACTCTTTGGAAGTTGAGGTGGCTGATATAGAGTAAAACTAGCCTATCTTTTAAAATAATTTGAATAATACCTAGGAAGTACCAAGAAACAGTATGTTGCCATGGAATTCTAACAAATAATTTATGAGCTTCAATCTAACAAATAATTTATGAGTTTCATCTTCAGTTGATGGGAAACTTTCCTAATGGTTTAACTTTATGGTACAACTTACTACGTAAGTTGTCTACAAAATAAAATTAAGCCTACGAATATGTCTTTGAGCCACATGACTTTTTGGGGGATGAGGAAGGGCATATATAAGTAATTACTATGTACCAGAACAGCACCATGAACTGTCACAGGTTTGCATTAAACCAATAAAGGAAATTCTGTTTGATTAGAGTTTGTAAGTGCATCTCTACCCATTTGGCCTTATGACTATATTGAAATAAGTGTAAGTTTCATCATCTCCAACCCTAAAAACACTAGAGGCACAACACTAGCAAGACGGTACCACTGCATTAATGACAGTTGAGCCAAAAAAGTTCAGCAAAGGAAACTCCTGGCCCTTCAGAAGTACCTGAAAAGTGACTCTACTCTCCCTAGCAACCCATCACCAGGGAAGCATAAGTCATCTGTATTGCTGTCAATACACACTATTGTCTATGGCACACACATCTTTAAATCTGGTTTAATCTTTAAATCTGGTTTATGTTCATCAGCTGTGAATCAGTACAAGTAAAAACATAACCTTGTAGCCACCATTTTTTTATTAAAAATGTAAGAAATATCACTGCAGACCCATTTCGGTGTCACAATCTTCCATTTCGTGGTCATGTTTAGAGCTACCATTTAGGAAACCATTGGATGAAGTTTCTCCAACTCCATTGGAGTAGTGATCTGTTTCCATGTCTACATCATTACTGGAAATGAAAAAACAAACCTAGATTTAGAAACATCGTATTTGCAGCTTAGTTTCAAATAAGTTGCTACTCAACTACAATGTCTTCTTATAAACCAACTTTACAAGGCAACAGCAATCTGCACAAAAGGTACTGAGTTAAATCTTGAATGTACTCAAAATCAAACACATAGCTGATTTTTAACAAATTCATACACCTGGAGATAAGGGAGAAAAAGTACAATATGCTAAAATGTAGTGGTTTTATGTCTTTACATCAATATGGAAAAATCATACTTCAGTACCATCCTACTATTTTTTCCAATTCAGATCTATACTTCTTTATTAGTCAACTGCTGCCCCAGTTTCTCCCCAGTCGCCCCCTCCCCATTCTCCCTATAATTATTTCTAGCATGTAAGGAGAAAACTTCACTGTCAAACTATTAACTCCCATTCATGGAACCCACTTCCACCTCTTTCCTGATCTCGTATTCCAACCTACTTCTAGACTACTTTTTAATAATCGATATTTTTGGCATTTGTCTTCACTACTTAAAAAAATGAACACTCTCAAATGTAAATACAGTAATAACCTAAGAAACTGCTCCCTCTCAGCCACTGCCTTACTAGACTCTGGCACAGCCATGTGCACTCTGCGCTATGGCTGTCTTCATGCTTCCTGGCTTTGGCTCCCTCCCCTGCCTTGGGAGGGCAAATTTCCTCTTTCTTTCTCTCTCTTGCTCGCTCTAATTTACTTTTTAAATAAACTATATTTTCTAATCGAACTTCTGCACAATTCTTTGCATCCTTCATGTGACATCAGATTACAACCCAGCAGGCCTGACCTAACATTCTGGGAGCCCTGCTGAGAATGTGACCCTAACATTTTGGGAGGCCCCACCGAGACCTAATAGCTGTTATGAAGACTAAGTAAAAAGGTGAAATGTCAAGATGGAATTATTTAATGGAATAATCTTACGCTAAAGCTCAGTCATTTTAACACTACTTAGCTTTGTCATGTTTTTCTAGCAGTTCACTGTAATTAAAAAAAAAACCTGTTCATTCTCATCCTTGAATATCTTTTCTAGCATACAACACTATTTCTCTCTCACAGGGTATTTTATTGGCTAAAGTATTGCTAAATCTTAGTTTTCAAATTGTTGTTTTGGGTGGTTTCCAGTTTTCACTCATTCCACACTGAACGTATGAATATATGTGTCTCAATAACTATATCTGGACATATTAAAGTTGTCATGTGTGCCCTTCAGACCCATCCACACTCTTATAAGCAACAATTAATATCCATCTTTAAGGCTTCTCCTATGAATAGCTAGGTAATAATTATACAATCCAGATGATATTTTATAAAATGTTTAAATAAAAATGACCCTTCTCATTACAAAAGCAATATCTATTCAGTTGTAGAAAAAAATTAATACAAATGAGCAAGATACCACCAGAGGTAACCACTGGTTAACACCTTGGGGGAATGTGCATTAATGCACTCCCATCAGTAAACCTTTAAGGTCAAAAGACAGAGATCTGGGGAGAAGGGGGATAGGGTCGTCGGGCTCCAGACCACACTTATTCAGTCAGAAAAGGTTGTTTATAACTTGACAAGCTGAAAATTGATAAGAAAAACCAAACCTTAATGTTTAATTAAATGAAAATATTTATCGTCATAGCTTTCAGAAGTCTTAAAAAATACTACTTTTTTTTGACAATTCAATTTATTATTTGAGAGGCATTCATTCATTTAACATACATCTTTAAGAGACTTTGAGGTATGACTGATGTTAGGTGCTAAGGATTTTATGAAATAGCCTCTGTCCTCCGAGAGCAAATAGCCTGTGAAAAGCTAATATTATTATTATTATATTACAGAGTGATTTTGATTAGTACTATGATGAAAGTTAATCACAAGCAGCAAAAAATCATGTGGTGAAGATGTAAATCAAGGAAAATATCCTAGAAGAATTGACAATGAACTTGAGTTTGTACCTTGGACAGAAATTATGTTGGAGGTGAGGAAGGGCAGGGAGAAAAACATTTCAGATGTTGGGAGGTATAATGGAAAAAGCATAAATTTGCAAGTCACATCCTGGGAAACAGTCTCAGCACTGCAACTTACTAGCTACTAATTATTGACCATTAAAAAACAAAGTTGTTTACTCTTCTGATATCCAGCTCTACATCTGTAAAACGGTTTACAGGTTTTTTTACATCTTTGTCTACTTCACAATATTGTTGTAAGGAAAGCCATTATCAACTGTAACCATTAGTTTAAAGCCATGAAAGAGTTTCCTTGCTTTCCCTTCTGCACTGCACACAAAGGAGGAGGCTGTGTTATCAACCCCTTCAGTTACACTTGCTCCCCAGAACTCAGGTAATAACAGGTCTCTTTAGCAACTTCCTGCTGTGGGGACAGTATTTAAGAGAAAACCCCACAAACTGACTGCAATTTTACCCACAAACAATGGCAGAACTCTCCATCAATGATAAAGTAATAATGTACTTTACTGCAAAGTATGATTTAATATTAAAGGCTTAACTTAAAATTTCCATATGTATTTTTACCACAATATTTTAATTTTATATTTTCTAATATGTCTTCTCTGTTGTGAAATATGACCCTGACCTCCTCAGTAAAAAACAGTCATTTTTTTCTGCTGTACTCCTATCACTTTTGTGGACCTCCATTGCAACTGGTATCAATCACACAACAACATCCCTTTCAGTACATTTGTCATGTGTGACAGATAACCCAAACATTTTGATTAATCTCCACATTTTCAAACACAGATTTTTTCCCATACACTTCTGTCTGCAGAATCATATTTCCATTAAGATTCCATGCTCAAAGTGACTTAGGTTCTCTCTTTTAATAAGAAAATGTTGTGGCTAGGCGTGGAAGTTCAAGCCTGTAATCCCAGCACTTTGGGAGGCGGAGGTGAGAGGACTGCCCGAGCCCAAGGGCTCGAGACCAGTCTGGGCAAAGTGGTAAGACTTCTCTACAATAAATAAAAAAATTAGCCAGGCGTGGTGGCACATGCCAGCCAGTGGTACCAGCTACTTAGAAGGCTGAGGCAGAAGGACCCACCTGAACCTAGCAGGTCGAGGCTGCAGTGGCCATAAGCGTGCCACTGCACTCCAGCCTGAGTGATAAAGTGAGATTCCAACTCCAAAAAATAAAAAAATAAAAAAAAAAAGAAAATGTTGCACTGGTAACCATTCCCAGAAGATGAAGTATGATCAACTGATTTGTGTTACAGACCAAACCAATATCAAACTGATTCAGATGCCGCATGATTTGGGCAGGCTGAATTCATAAGAACTTGTACTTGAACAGCAGTATTCAATTCCAATGATTTCAGTTCTTGAACTCCTAGGTTTCATGAATATAAAACATGAGTATGTCAATGGTCAGAGTGTATCAATAGAGACGTATCTTCTCTCAAAGCTCTTCGAAGTCAGAAACCACACCTAACAGATTGTCTGGTATCCAACAGGTCCTCAATACTATCTCCATGCTAATGTTTGCTAAATGACTTAACCATCTTGCTATACACAACCTACTTAAAAACCGGCTTTCAGAAACAATTCTTTGTAAAGCTAGTTATTTTGAACTCAAAAAGCATTCCACATATTTATAACAAAAAAACTCACAGAGAAAAAAACATCAGCTGAAAACGTATCATATGTTAACATTAGAGGTTAATATACCACTGTTACCTTCACTTGAAAACATAACAAATGGCATATATGTGATCATCTGTAGAGCTCTGTAGCTGACAGGAAGACAATGCATAAAGCCCTGAATTTGTCCTTTTAACCTTACTAGAGGTAAGAGAGTAACAGAAGAAGAGGAAGGAACTAAGGAAAGGGCTCATGTGTATACCAGGATACTGAAAAGCTTTGGCAAACTGATGCACTGCTCTTTTATTTGCTGGGGGCTTGGGAACTCCTAGACACCCACTATGGGTCATATAATTCAAGTTCTTTCAAAATTATCACAATGATGAAACCTATAACTAGACTGCTTATGTTAATACAAAAGTTAGTAAAATCACTTACCTGGTGAAGTTATTAACTTGCTGTAATCTGGACATATTTATACTGTTCAGTTCTGGTACATTCAAATTAGATGACTGGTGTTTACTATGGCAATATGATTGATGTGCTTTATTTGATATTACACCATTACTACAACTTTCAAAACCTGAAGAAAAAGATGCCACATGGAAATAAACACACATAAATTTAGTAATGACGTTGTAAATAAATCTCCACATTTTGATTTTGTATTTAAAACTTCTATAATGTACGTGAGTCAATGGACTACTTAAAGAGTAAACAGATAACTTCTTTGAAAGGATATTAAGAATCTTTAATTGTGAGGCTTTAATTATTATCTCCTCTAGCATTTACTGAAGGTTTAACTCATATAAGCCTCATAATTCCCCATGTGATAATATTATCATTATCCCCATTTTACATATGAACACATAAAGGCTCAGAATTTGTCCAAGCCTGAGGTGGCTATATGATATTCAAGAGAAGTGGTAGCTAAGAATATAGACATGAGAATCATCCTTGTTGTACAGGGCAGTGATATTAATAAACTGAGAGGAAGTCACGCGGCAAGAGATAAAGCAAAGGTGGTACTCTGAAAGGAAACATTTTCTGACTAGGTTTAGAATGTTAAGTACAGAGGATAACATTTTGGAAAAACCAGAATTAAAGGGACAGACAAAGAGAGAAGACTGAGAAGGATAAGAAATAAATCTATAGAAGTCATGTCACAAAAGTCAAGAAAGGAGAGAATTTTAATTAAAAGAATACCAAAAGTCACAGAAAGTAAAACCGGTAAACCAAAAAAAAGAGTAGAAGAAAATGAACTAGGCAGAGCTAACTTTTGGAAGAACCTTGGTGAGGAAAGATCTGAGGGAAAGAGAGTCAGGCAGTCCAGCTAGTTTTGGTAACTGGTGGCATATCTAGCCAGATCACCTTTACATTTATATTTTATTAAAACATACAATTACCTTTGCATTACTAAATATCAATGATTTAATTCTAAGGACAACTAGCTAACCTTCATTTATGAATATCTGCTAATAACTAATAATAGTAGCTAAGAAACAGTTAAGAAACAGTTATTTTTTAAGTTACTACTTCCTGGTACTGATAACATATGAATCTGAACCTACATGTTTTTATCCAGTATATCTTAAGATCAAGTATACACATTTGTAAAACAGCTACAAAGAAAATGTCCAATTTTTTTTAATGGTTCAAAATTTTAAAAGGGAAAAATCTAAAAATAATATCATAAGATTGAATCTCACCAGAAAAATGTGTAGTATTTCCTTTTCCTGATGCTAAATTGTGGATATTCATTCCATGGCTGGGGCTCATACTCGGACTACTAAAAGGTCTAGGACTAACAGGATAACTGTCTTGAGACTTTGGACTTCGGCCTCCCAAACACCGTACTTCACTATCTGTACCATTCACCATTTCTATAAACTGACGTACTCTACAAGAGAAAAGAGACGTTTACTTAGACACAATCTTCACATGGCCTTTTATTTATTTGATAGTAAAAAATTTCTGAAAATATTTGACAGATTTGTATTTTATCAGTAGGTTTTGCCTTTAAATAGTAAGCTAAAAATATTAAACATACTGTCATATACTGTATTGCTTAGAATTTTTGATTTTCCAGAAAAATTAAAGTATAATGCAAAAGACACTATAATATTATTCCCTTTAATCAAGATTTACTAAGAAAATGGAAATTTATCTGTAGCTACAATAAACAATATATGGGCCTCTTTTAACAAAAAATAATTTAACCAAAATAATATTTGCACTTGGTAGCAAATCAAATAGTGCCTCAGAATATGATTTTATGTATATGATACGTGCAAAGCATAGCTTTGCCCCCACCCTTCCTCCAATCCCAGCCTCATTTAAACTTCTATTAGAAAGCAACACAACTCTGTCATTTGACCTACAAAGAATTTCTGTTGCTTAAAGAGTTGAAATCTTAAGCTCAATAACATCTGATTTTTAAAATAATAAAGAGTCATAAAACCAATAAAAATGTCAAAGTAGTATGGCTATTACCAAAAAACCAGAAAATACATATTGGCAAGGATATGGGGAAACTGAAGCCCTTGTGCACATCAAACCATGGAAATATAAAATGTTGCAGCCACTGAGAAAAACAGCATGACAATTCTTCAAAAAATTAAATACAGAAAAACCATATGATCCAGAAGTTCCACTTCTAGGAATATTGCCAAAAAAATCAAAAGCAGAGACTCAGATATTTGTACACCTATGTTTATAGCAGAATTATTCATGATATTCAAGAGGCAGAAACAACCCGAGTGTCCATCAGTGGATAAACAAAATGTGGCATATCCATAGTATTCAGCCTTTAAAAGGAAGGAAATTTGGATTGCCTGAGCCCGCGAGTTCGAGACCCGCCTGGGCAACTTGGTGAGACCTCATCTCTACAATAAATCAAAAAATTAGCCGGGCGTGGTAGCACACACCTGTAATTCCAGCTACTTGGAAGGCTGAGGCGGAAGGATCGCCAGAGCCCAGTAGGTCGAGGCTGGGCGACAGAGTGAGACTCCAACTCAAAAAAAAAACAAACAACAACAAAAAAAAAAAGGAAGGAAATTCTGATACATCCTACAACAAGAATGAATCATGAGGACATTATACTAACTGAAAAAAGTCAAAGAACAAATATTGTATGATTCGACCTCTATGAGGTACCTACAGTAGTCAAATTCACATAGGTAGATAGTAAAATGGTGGCTGCTAGAGGCTGAGGAAAGGAAGAAAAGGGGAGTTAGTGTTTAATAGATACAGAGTTTCAGTTTGGAATGTTGAAGAGTTCTGGAGATGAATGGTGGTGATGGTTGCCCAACAATGTGAACATACTTAGAGTACAGAGCTGTACATTTTTAAAAAATAATTAAAATGGCAAATTCTATACCTATTTTACCACAATTTTTAAAAATGTCAAGACGGACGACTTATTGTACTTTTCAGAAGGAAGAATAGACACCCATCTTCTAAATAAAATTTTCACTTTTTTTTTGAGTTGCTGTCACACTATCTATCACCCAGGGTGGAGTACAGTGGCATAATCAAGGTTCATGGAAACCTCAAACTCTTGGGCTCAAGCAATTCTCCTGACTCAACCTCCTGAGTAGCTGGGACTAAAGGTGTGCACCACCATACCCATAATTGTTTTATTTTTTGCCCAGGTTGGAGATTTTCACATTTTTAAACATAGAGATGAAATGATAAAAGAGCAAACACAGAGCAAAAATGCCACCTGATTACAGTTCTTAACACAAAATTATTCTTTATAACTTGTTACCTAAATGTGCTGTATTACAAAATTACATGTAAATATTTGAAAAAAAGGTAAAAAATAAAATTATGAAAATAATTTTTATTATGTATCATACATAACAAATACAACATTTTATTCATTTTATTAAACCAACTCACTTTAATGTGAAAAGGAGATTAGGATTTCTTTCAAGTAAACTTGGGTATAACTGTTGTGTTGTTTCAATGGCTTCTCCCATTCTTCCCGCTAACACCAATTTCTGAATTCCTATTTAGTAAAAGAAACCAAAAGATTAACTTTTACAAAAGTATAAACTTACTAGATCTTCAGAACAAAAGGAGAGTTAGTAAAAAAAATCCTTAAATAAATTATGATTAACTTCTATTTCTTTTCCTAACATCCTAGTCTCCATTAGGCAATGCAGAAAAAATTTCAGACATATTAAAAAATTAGAAAAACAAGTACCTTCACAAACTATTTTTTAAAAACCACAAACTAAAACATAAAAGAAATATAGTTAAATCATCTATGAGACAAAACTGAAGTTTTAAACCCCAAGATTTAAAAAACTATGTTTTAGCGGGGCTTGGTGGCTCAGCCTGTAATCCCGCGCCTTGGGAGGCTGAGGTGAGTGGATTGCCTGAGCCCGCGGGGTTTGAGACCCGCCAGGGCAACTTGGCGAGACCTCATCTCTACAGTAAATCAAAAATTAGCCAGGCGTGGTAGCGCGCGTCTGTAGTTCCAGCTACTTGGAAGGCTGAGGCGGAAGGATCGCCAGAGCCCAGCAGGTCGAGGCTGCGGTGGCTGAGAGCGGCCACTGCACGCCGGTCTGGGTGACTGAGTGAGACTCCAACTCAAAAAAAAACCCTCAAAAAACAAAAAAACAAAAAAAACTATGTTTTAAAGAGGTACTATTAAAATATCTTCTCAAATATGATGACTTTTTGAATGATAGTCTTTGAGTAAGATCTGAGTTTAATAGACACTCATTGAGCATTCACTGTAGGTATTAAGATATTTGTTAAATTAGACGACGAAAATACAAAATGAGTAAGCAATCATCTCTGTTCAACAGAGATTAAAATAGTGATTGATTAACTACAACACAATGCAATCAGTGCTATTATAACTGCAACGTATAAAAAAGTTGTTTTTGGACACTGCTGGGGAGGGAAGGGGGGGACACATAACATAAAAAAGGGTTCCTGATCTCAAACCATGTGAGGCAGGGACCAAAGGGAGACCCAAACTTTACCTGTACGATGACCACCTATCTACCAAATCCTGAACTGTACCCCACATCTTTTTTAAATATAGGTTTTCATCAATTGATTTGACCTGTTTTGTTTTCATCCACATACTCTCAAGTCAAGGACAGTACCAACTTTAGCATGGTTAACTGTGGACCAGTTATCATGCTCACTTGCCACTGTTGGCCACACAGGACAGCACTTAGGACCTAAACAATAAATACTTATGGATCAATACTATCTTAAATTTAGATAGCAATTTAAATTCAAAAATATTTCAATTTCTTTCACATCACCAACTAATCAGGACTACTTTACTATTTTTAAGAAAATCTTTTTATAGGATGTTTGTTTCCTGAAACCTCATGAAAATATTTTTTATTTTAAGAAAAAGTGGTAAAGATCACAAAAATTTCTCCAAAATCTCTCTCTACGTTTAGAACTCTGACATAAATCCTATGTGGCTTTATAAACCTTATCTTCAAAAACATCAGTGAAAAGAAATTTCAGAGGCATCTGGTTTAAATTAATATATTTGTAATTTTTTTAATTAAAAAATAAAATTTCTAAAAATTAAAGAAACCAAATCTATAACCTGAAAACAAACGTTAGCCATGCACCAGTGTCCTTACTTTGTCTATTCTTAATGGAAGCTAATTCTTCTAGAACGGTCTGGTCTGTCGATCTGGCAAAGGCCTCTGCTGTGGCACAGTAACCATGGTGGACTAAATAAGACGAAACCATTCTTAAAATAAAAAGAAGAAACATACATCTTTTAGTCAAGAGAATACATGCTTCAAACTACAATTTATATAAGCAAGGTCTACTCTGGTGTTACAAAACAAACCTATTTCCTGGAAACAATAAGGCTCTAGGAATCTCAGCTTTAAAATGAGCTTAAAAAAATCATTTTGTTCTATTCGTGTCATATTTCCAAAAAGATAATCGCAACGATATGTTGAGACCATTCTCCCCAAAATAAATGTTCCTTGAGCGTCAAGGACACTGAGGGAGCCTTTTCTCCGATTCCTGGATCTCCATTGCCTTTACGTCCCTTCCTATTGATTTTCCATCCCATTGCTCAACCATCATTTCTATTTTACTTTTGTCATATGACTTACCCCAGTCATATGTTAGCATTTTATAGAATAACCAAGTTTTAAATAATAGATCGACTCTTGGTTCTCCAGAGTTCAACCACTTTCTTTACCAACCTGTTAATAAAGGAGATGGGATCACAAAGTACGTCCAGAAAAAATACTAAGGTGAACCCAGTGAGAAAATCTTACAAAACAAAGTCTATGTAGGTACTACTAATAAAGGAAGAATCAGCCTTCTAACCTAAATCACTTGCTACGGTTTGAAGACTTCTCCAATATGACTTACATGTAAGTGACAGACTTCCAAGAGAACAAGTTGCTTTTTTTTTTAAGCCACCAAGTGGTCAAAATATATACTTACATCTACTCATAAAATGCAGTTAGAAAAACCGGTAATCCAACAATATTAACCCAAATATCAGTATCTCCAAACACTCAATTCTTAAACCTGCCTCCCATCTGACACTACTAAGGACCAATTAAAAAATGATGGGAAGCAGTGATTCACCAGGAGAAGGTCTAAGCACAAGTGGGGAGGAAAAGGGGAAAAAATATCTAAGAAACAGATTTTTATCTTATTTGATCCAATTGTTCAAATTAATTTAAGAGGAGCTTTTAGAATGGACTTTCTAGGAGGTCAGGGTGAATATCAATTTTGTGAAGATTGAGGTAGAAGGATCATGGCTACAGGATTAAGATAAATGTTACTTCTTCTACTATCTTGCCATGATGTTCAGTAGCAACAACTATTTTTAGAGCATTACAAGAATGAGGTCCCAGGAGAACAACCATTCTAGCTTCAACCCATGGTGACTATCTGAGTCAGGGTTGTCTATTCTTTCAACTGTGCTAGACAAAGAAACTAGTGTCCAAGCTCTGTAACATAGATGGTAACAGCTCTATGGAAGAAGCATGCTTTCAGAGTCAACATCATATCACCCAATCATATCTCCTCAACAAAACACCCAAATAACTTTATTAGATTTTTAAAGTTAAGAATGTTCAAAGCAACCATTAAGGAAATTTAAGATAAAAATGTGTTGATTGAAAGAATGGTATCTGAAAATCTCTGCCATTTTCTTGGCCTGGATTATAATAGTAAGGATGACTTTTTAAATATAATGGTATTTACTTAATTTTTAAATCTATACCATTATAAGCTTTGAGAGCTACTATTTAGTACTAATGACATCCATGTGTCATGTCCAGTCTTTTAGCAAAGGTAGAGTCTAAAAAGGCTGTCATAGGAATTATACTTTTCTGCTAACTTTCATAATAAAATTCTACTTTAAAAAACTCCCTAAGAAAACAAGTTGAAAATCTTTGACAAAGAAGAAACTGAGATAATTTCATTTTACAGTACTTTTAATTTGATACCATTTTCTTCTCTGCTGCTGACCATCCTCCATCATTGTTATGAATGAACCCTAAGTATTTATGCTGCACTTAGGAATCCTAACTTCACTGTCACTGCTCCTTGGTCTTCATTCCCTTTATCTTTTCTTACATATCTAATTATGCCATATGCAAAGTAAGTAGCATCAAAATTAATCAAGAATATGTGTTTTTTAAAATCTCTTAAGCTGGAGGCTTTTGGTCATATTTCCCTACTTAAAATAGGGACAATTACAATCTCCATGAACCTAAATGCTAAATAATAACTATTTAGCAAAAAAAGGATCTAGTAACCAAAAACAGCTGATACTATCCTTAGAATAACCCAAACACTGGAAAAATTTAGCCAAATCCTGAAATGCAAAGTGTACACAGCAAGTATGTATTCAAATACATTTTGATGCTTACTATCACCCAGCAACAACTCTTTTTACCCAGCAATTTCTGAACTACTGCTAAATGACACAACCAAGTTTATGTCCAAAAACCACAAATCCTGATTATAAAATCTAGATTATCTCTCCAAACTTATCTTTTGCATAAACATTATTAAAAACTGAATTATATAACCTAAAGAAATCAGTAATCCTGTTACTAAGATGAGCAAATGAATAGCCTAGGTGACTTAACATCAATTTACTTACTCCATTAAATTAATTTAAACTGAAATACAATTCTGTATATGCATCATTAAATCAAACACTTATTTTTATTTTGTTTAAATTAAGAGAATAAGTTACGTTTTGTTGAGAGATCAAAATACGAACAATAATACAATAAAGATAGAATATAAATTAGTAGACTAAAAAGCTTCCATGATTACCAAAAGAACAAATGTCTTATTAAAATGCAGATTTTTGAATAATGTCAATTCAAATTTCTTCACTCTTACTTTTGTATCATGGTCTGCCATTCTCCTTCTCGATCACCAATTGGGAATCTGTCTATCTGCGCCTGTATTTTGGTTCTCCACTCTCGCATATAGTCTTCTATATCAAACACAAAAGGATGTTGCCCAAAATTCGCATCAACGACTTCTCCTGGTGTCTGAAGACCCACAGTAGGATACAAATTTGGCTGCAAAACAACATACTTCATTAAGCTTTTATCCATTTTATGTTTAAAACTTATTCTTTTAATGCTATCTTTAAAAGAAAATAACTATAAATTTACTTCATGATATTTTAAAACCCCACTCAAAATATTAGTAGAGAATGACTAAAACAAATGATCTAAAATACATTAAATGATAGATGAAAAAATATCACTTCCTGCAACTTAATCATGAAGAAAAACAAAATAATCTAAGACACCTATTTATTCAGTGCCACACTATATATTGTACCACATGGCATTATACTACTAATGTATAAAGACACAATTCTTGCTCTAAGAATATGTCACATAGTAGTGACAGAGATTCAAATATAATGATATAACTCAGGTTTATCCCTGATTTTATATAGGATACATTTCTATAATCTGTATATTAAAGCTAGTTGCCAAAAAAAAGTATAATCCTAGCCAGGTATGTACTATTTTCATTTACCTGTACATTTGGGATGCCTGCCTTTATGAAAGGAAGGTGATAAGAACTTAGCTATAAGCATAACACAGTGCCCATCAAGGGTGAGGGATTCTCTATATAAAAATAAAAACTCGAATGTACATATCTCAAGGAAGAAAAAGCATGAATCCGAAATGTATTTAGATATACTCTAGGATTTCAAGGTTAATCAAGTGAAAAGGTGGCAGCTGTGAGTATACAAAATATACAGGAGCCGTTCTTTGACTCTATCACTAATTGGTTGTTACTTTTAAAGGGAGAAGGAGTTTCTGAGTATCTACTAAATGCCAGAGTTCAATCACAATAATTCTGTGAGGTAACTTATTATTATTTATAGTACAAAGATAGAGAAATTCAGAATTAGAAGTTAAATAACTTGCTCCAGGTCATTCTGCTAACAAGTGGCAGAGATGGAATTAGAACACAGGTTTGTCTGATACCAAAATCCAAGAACAATTTTTCTTCTTGTAACTCCACATCCTACCACATCTTTGTTCCCTGTATGTATGCCTTCTTTCTCTGCTTTAATAGTTATCACACGTATTTCAGTACAAAATAAGATAATGATTAAGAGGGGATAATTTGCATGCAAGTTTAAGACATTAAAAAAATGTCACAGCAAAAAGCTAACAGGATGTATTTAAAGACAAGTATTCAACCAGGTAAGACAAATCAGAAACAAAACAAATACTGTGTCAAAATACCAAGAAATATAATAAAGTATCAATGGATCATGGAAATAAATGCTTAAAGCAAATGTACTGATTCCTAATAATCAACACAGCTAACAACTTTATAGAATTTTAAGCTAAAAACAGGTCAGATATATAGTACATCCATCTTATTTCACCAGTGAGAAACCTAAAGACTTTAAGGGCACAATCCAAAAGCATACAGCTTGTCACTAGCACTACATAAAAAAAACTCATGTCTTGCTACTTCTGGCACAGTATTTTTTGCAGTAAAACCCATCACAGAATTATGAGCCACTTTAAGACAAAGGCACATAAAGACCAAAGACAATAAATAAATCAGTACAGTAAAAGGCAATTCTGTTCATTAAGCAGAGTTTATAATTCTGATATTCAATGTTGTTCAATAAAGGTACTTTAAAAATGATTTGCTAATCTAAACTTTATTACAAATTCAGAAAATAATTTAATCTATACTACCAAAGACAATGAACATTCATAAATTATCTGATAAAACTGTTTTGTAAAAGTTTAAAACTTCCCTATGACAAAATATGCCACAAATGGCAAAAGACAAATGGAACTTTCTAGATAAAAATCTGCCACACTAATAGAAAAAAAGTCAGCATTCCAAATACAGAAAATATTCTCAAAATACAGGAATTTGAATATCAGTTCAAATTCTTTAAAATGGTGACAACTGTAGACAATTTGCAGAAGAAACACAAAATGACAACATTTGAAGAGATACTGAACTACACTCAGTTTTTTACAGTGCAAATTAAAATATGATTTTTTTTGCACATCTGATTAAGATTTAAAAGACTGAGACTACTCAATATTGAGGAGGACTGGGAAAATAAACCCTTCTCATCCACTGTATACAGAAATGTAAGCTGATATAACCTCTCAAGGAAGAAATAAGAGAAAGTCTATGAAAATTGACAGAGTAATTTCATTTATGAGAGTTTAATCCTATAGGAAAAACAAGCATGTGCAAAAATATATGTCCTGCAGCATTATCGTAATGGCAAAAAAATTATTAAATGGCCACAGATAGGTGATGTTATACCATAATCACCAAATCTCAGATTCCAATAATAAGATATAGTATTATTATATGTCTAAGAAAAAAATACTGCAAATTAAACTCAGGCAAGTCATTGATTCTAAAACGCATTCCCATTTTTAAAATATTAAAATTTGAAAAAAAATATAAATTTTAGAATTGATAAATTGCAGCAACACATTCATACACGAAGGTACTGTAAAGCAAAAAAACCCCAGAATTTAAAAATGAATGTATGAACTGACCGTGCTGCCCATCAAGAGGACTGGATTTTTAAAATGTGGTATATATGCACGATGGAATATTACGCAGCCATTAAGAAGCACAAAATTATGAACTTTGCAGCAACTTGGATGAACTTAGAGTCTATAACACTGTGTTATCTATCACAGAAACAAAGAACTGAATATCACATGTTCTCACTCATAAGTGGACCTTGAACAACCATCGTAATAATATAAGAAAGGGAATGGCAGGAGTGGAAAACTGCCGGGTGGGGGCATACTTCATCAACAAGTGTACCTGCATAACGAACATTTGTATTTTTAACACTGAATTGCACCCCACATATTTAAAATTTTAAAAAAATTTTTAAATGAGTGTACAAACCCAGAGAGAAACCCTATACACATTACTACATGAAGAGAGCAAGCTAGAGAATCATGTATATAGTATGACTCCATCTTTTTAAATATAAACATTTAAATAACAGACATACTGGCTTATGTATGTTTAGAAAGAGGTCTAGAAGGACATACATTAAAGTTAAAGCAGCCGTCATAGCTAAAGACACTGGGATTATGAATAACTTCTCTTTTGTATATTTCTGTATTTATAAATATTTTTCTCATTTAAATATATAACACTGTATATTACTGCTGTAATTAGAAATAGATTTAAACAAAACGTGAAGAAATATTAAGCCAGTTTTGGCTCACTGGAGAGGAACTATAATTTTTATACCATTTACTCAACCTTAAAACTAGAGAATTTGGGAGATGATGATTAAGGACACAGTCCCTAACTAGCTGGATTACAGATTTTAAAAACAACAGCCTTTTAAAGTATACAATTTAATGGTTTTTCGTATATTCAAAGAACTGTGCAACTATTATGATTATCTAATTTTACAACCATCTCACCACTCCAAAAAGAAACCCAGTACCCATTCACAGTTATCCCCCTATTCCCCCAATCTTTTAACCCCTAGCTACTTTCTGAATCCATGGATTTGTCTTCTCTTAACATTTTGTACAAAGTATACAGTATGTGACCTTTTGTGACTAGCTTCTTTCATTTAGCATGTTCTAAAAATGATATCCATGTGGCAGCATGCATCTTGATTACAGGTTTATGTGAAATAATGTTTTCCAGGAAAATGTTTCTAAGTTTTAAAAAATTACTCTTGCCTTATGTAGAATTAGAAGAATAGTTTAATAGGAAAACATCTTTTTTCTATTAACTTATGAAAGATAAAAATATTCTTATCTAGAAATTGTTCAAAAGCTAAAGGAACACGATATAAATTTATTTTCTCAAACAGCATGGCTTTGTTTTACAGGTATATTTAAAAGATTTCCTCTAATGAAAATGAAAGCAAATAATGTATCCAGTCAATGTCCACAACTGGAAAGCAGCATCATTTTCAATAATATATAGTTTATAGTTAGCCATTTCTCAAACTGGTGAGGTTGAGTTGGGGAAGAAAGAATATTTTGAAAAAGATCTAAGGTTATCAGAGCTGTTTAAACACCCTATATTCTACAACAGGTGCCAAACATTCTAGGTAAATGGTTTTTCTGCAAAACACTCTCTCCCAAGTACAACTTGTAATGTTATAACTAATGAGAGACCACAGGTACAGAACATATAAACACTTCCCTGGTGCTTCCTTTCAGAGAAAGACTAAATTTTCCTTCTTCTCTGAGTAGAAAAGTGACATGTAGCAAGCGGAAGTCTCAGAAGATTTACAGTATTAAAAATGAAAAACTCTTAGAAACCCAACATTAAAAGAAAACTTATAACCACTATCCTACTTACAGCTGCAACAAAGTTGCACATCATCATTGGTTAACTCTAGATGAGGGGGAAAAAACCTAACAGGTGATTCAAAAGTGGACAAAAAATAATTAGGTCAACATGTCTACAACCAACAAAGCCTTTCCCAAATGATTACCACTCTAGCTACCAACAAGATACAAAATCTAGAAAAACAAAGCTCACCTTGACACGTTAGTTTTACATGCCAAGTGCCACAAAAAGAGAGAAAAAACAGCCGCTAAGGACTCTGAACCAGCTCCAAACAAAATCGTTCTCACCAGGGCCTCTTAACAGTTACGGATGTCAGCCTACCTACCATAATCTGCACTACACACTCACTGCCCAGCATGTCCCCACGATGCTCTTTTCAAAAGACCATTCCTTCACTCACTTGCCTATCTCTGTTGTAAAATAAAAAATTTTTTTAAAAATCAACTTTTGTGCTTGCTAGTGAATTAATTTTCATTAGCAAACAGGTATCTTGCTAAATATTCTCATTTATATTTTTTCCTACGGCCCCTTCTTCCATCACTCTATTTCTTTACTCCCCCCACAGTGGCTAAAGTCCTCCACAGTTGTCCACAGTCCATAATTCTCCTCTTCCTATTCTCTCTTAAATTCATTCTAATTAGGATTTCTCCATCACTCTGCTGAAATGATTTTGTCCAGGTCACCAATGATCTCCACTCTGCTAAGTACAATGGTCAGTTCCCTGTCCTTATCATATATGATGTATCACTGGCATTTGAACCGTCCCTCCTTGATGTTATTTCTTCACTTAGCTTTTAGGACATCCAATTCTTGACCTCACTGATTGCTCCTTCCCTATTTCCCATTGCTGGTTCCTCCTTTTTCCCAAATTTAGCATGCCCAAGAACTCAGACCTTGGTCCAATTCTCTTCTCTGCCTACACACACTCCCGTGTTGATTTCAGCCAGCCTCATGACTTTAAATAACACCTAAATGCCAAAGCTCCTAAATTTTCATCTCCAGCACAGATCATTCTCTTAACTTCCAGGCTTGTATATTTAACTGTGTCCTTGACAACTCTTAATTTATACAAAACTGAATTCCTGATCTTCCCTTAAAACTTTTTCCACCTATATACAGCCTTCTCCATGTAGGTAAGTGCCATATTCATTTTTTTCAATTTTTCAGGTTAGAAATCTTGCTGTCAGATTCTTTCTCATATTTTTATACTCAATCCATTAGCAAATTCTCTTAGGTCTCAGCTGGATTTTTTTTTTTTTAAAGAATACTATTTTACTTATTTAATTCATCTAGAACTTACTTTGCTATAAAACCTGATAAACTCCTAACACTATATTTAAAAAAAACAACACTCCATCACTGTTTACTAAATAATGCTTTTTGGTGAGCTATTTTGATCTGTAGAGTCCAAAGGTTTCTTGGCTAAAAATTATCTTCTATTATAATTTTAATTTCTTGGGTTTTTCCCCTAGGGTTTTCTGAAGGGATATCAATTATCTATAGATTTGGTGTCCATTCTTCGCTTCTGAGTCTTCCAACATCCTTCTCTAAACATCTCTGAAGCTGAAATGCATTTGATAATTCCAGTGGCACCTAACCATTGGTGAGGCAGCTGTCATGACAAAGCTATCACTGTCTGCACAGGTGTGAATTTGTTAAAGAATGACCTCACTGAAAAATGCTGGAACCTAATTGTTTTTCCTGGTAAAACAGCAGGGTAATTGCAACCTATAAGACATTTTAGTTAATAAGTCACTTAAGACCAACTGAGAAAGGAGTATCAAGAGTCCTGATTGCTGTCAGAAAAACTTAGGTTAATATTACAAAAGTGACAGTATCAACATGTGTACAATATGATCAGCAGTTTGGAGGAAAATCCAAGAGACATAATGGAGAACTCCTAAGAAATGTTCTTGATGACAGAGAAGACAGTATTATGTAGAAAATAATGGGTATCAATTCTTAAAAAAATGATTTAAAAGGTTGGGCTGAACATGAAGAAGTTTTGGGAATACTGAAATCAACTTATATTGCTTATCCCATCCTTTTTAGGTGTATAACAAGAGATACAGATTAGAAATCTAAGTTTAATTAATCCTAAGAGATCACTCAATGAGTATAAATTAAAATTATAAGTGACAAGGAAGCACTGTGTCATAGATTGTACGTTCCCCTGGGTGTCACATGTAATGCAGAGTACAATTGATAGTGTCCTAGGTTTGGTAAATAAGATACCTAGAATCAAACAATGAAGAGTCACCATCATCCTTCACCTGAACTTTTTCAATAGTCTCCTCCCAGGTCTCCTCAATCCTACCCTTACTCCCTACACAGTCTAATTTTCAACCCAGCAGTCAGAGTGATTTTGTAAAAACCGAAGTCACATCATAACAGCTAAAATGCTGCAATGTCGTTGTATTTAACTCAGAGTAAATGCCCAAACCCTTCCAGTGGCCTGTGAGACCTAGATGACCGTAGCCCTTGCTCACCCCTCCCCCATCATCATCTCTGATCATCTCCTCCTACTTACACACTGCCTTCCTGACTTGTCTCTACCATACTTCAAGTTTTTTTTTTTTTTTTAAATTTTTATATTTTATCTTAGAGTTCTGGGGTACATGTAAATTGAGTGCTACATAAGTAAATTGTGTGCAAGTAAGGTTTGGACTTCTAGCGAGCCCTCTCTCCCCCCAGTAGTGGATATGGTACCCAATGAATGGTTGTGTACCCCTTATGCCCCCTCCCTGTCTCTTCCCGTTAGCAGTGCCCAGCATTAGTTGTTCTCGCCTTTGTACTGATGTCCAATGTTTAGGGCCTGCTTATACACTCATGCTATTTACCAAACAAGCCGTATGTGCCCCTGTCTGGGCACCTTTTCCCTAGCTTCCTTCTGTCTGAAACACTTTTGTTCTACATATCCATGTGGCCAACCACCTCACTCATTCAAAAGTCTTTGCTTAAGTCTCACCTTCAGCAAAAAGGAGCAATTTGCACAACCCTGTGTGTACTGCTACCTTTAGTACTCTCATACTCTATTTTTTTCTTTCTTTCCAAAGTACCGAACATCTTTTATTGTATGCCATAATTTATTTATGTTTCATGTATTGCTTCTTCTCTAACTTCCCCAGCTCGAATACTGTAAATGCTAAGCAGGCAGAGACCTTAGCCTTTTACTGCCTGTTTTGTTGAATGATACACTCCAAGCACTGACCCACCTTACAGTTGGCCTCCGTATGGCTTCAATGAATAAATGATTAGAACTGCTGTACTGCTCTGTGCTAAAAAGTCCAAAGATACCAAAGAAACACATTTCAGATAAGTGAATAATGACATTAAAATGTATATTTTAAGAAGTCAATTTTGATTTATTTTCCCTGTACAATGACTCCAATGCTATTTGGAAGCTTAATTTCTGAAGGTCCATACCCAGGGTGGCTAGAGAAAGGATCTCTATTCTATGCACAACATATAAACTTAACAAACATCAATAAGATTCATTCTAAACATGTTTAGTACAGTTTCTTTATATTTCCTTTAATTAAAAATGCAAAATTGCCCTTAAAAAATTATGTCTTACCGGTAGGTCAGTGAAAGCAATACCTAAAAAGAAAAAAAAAGTGGCATTAGAAGCTTTTTAACAAGGAAAGCTATAGTGACAAACTGAATTTCTAACTAAAAAGAGGGATATGAATGGCAAAGAAAGAAACGGAAAAATGTTAAAGTCTAAATATAAAATAACAGGACTAAATTTTTTAGCAGTAACACTAACATATACGTCTGAGTGAATGCTGACCCTTTCAATGTCACCAGTCTTGTTAGTCATAATTTTATTTCTGGGATGCTGCCATTGTCTCCAGGATTTTTGAAATGGTTTTAAATATACACCTTCAGAGCTACATTAGGAACCACATAAGAAAACTGGTTGCAAAACAGTCACATTTAATTTTTTTACCCCCAAGTTGCATTATCCAGTCCAATCAATTATCTTCTTTATCTAGATTTAGCTTTTAGACAACTTTGGAAAGAAGGAAAAGAAGAGTTTTTCTGTTATAAAAGGTAGTTTTATTTTTTAAAAAATGTTTCTTATGAAAGTATATTCTTAAATAGCTTTTGACTACTCTGGGAGAAAAAATCAATTTTTTCCTTCAAAGCATTAGGATGGAAATTTCTCATGAATACCCTTTGACAGTCATTTCAACATAGTTATGTTCCAAATACAACTCGTACAATGAAGATATCACTGGAATAAGTCTACTGGCATTCCAAAGTGATGATTTGATAATTCTTTTCAAATATTCAAATATGTTACTTAGCTGAAAATAAGATAATAAAAAAACCAAATACTTCTAGAGAACCTCATAGATATGTTTTAAAAGATTAAGCTCTAGGACAATGGAGAGGAACAGTGTTGGTAAGTCAGTTAATCTCAATTCGTTCCAATCGAAACACACATTAAAACAAAACAAAACAAAACCAGCATCTCCACCTTCATGGTCCTGATCACCATCTAAAAAATGACAGCATTTTCGTTGAATTATTTTTAAGGTCTCTTCCAACTTAACATTTTGTTCCTCTATGGTTGTACTGTAGCAACAGAAAAAAACACAACTATCTAACTTTACTTACTAAAATAATACACTTACAAGGCAAACAACATAAATATTACATATTTTTAAAAAATAA
>CAUYQG010263193.1:0-61379 GCA_963574415.1 Tarsius wallacei
CGCCCGGCTGATTTTTTGATTTATTGTAGAGATGAGGTCTCACTCGCCCAGGCGGGTCTCGAACCCGCGGGCTCAGGCAATCCACTCACCTCAGCCTCCCAAAGGCGCGGGATTACAGGCTGAGCCACCAAGCCCGGCTGAGATGTTTTTTTTCCATGGCTCAAAATAGTTTTTGAACTTGTCAATTTTGGTGTCTTTTAGTGCTTCTGCTGGTTTTTTTGGTTTCACCTCCTCCATATTGGCAAAAGTTTTCCCTTTGAAGACTTTTTTCATCCGGGGAAAGAAAAAAAATCACTTGGGGTGAAATCAAGTGAATAAGGAGGTTAGGGCACAGGGGTCATACTGGTTTTGACCAAAAACTGCTGAACACTGTGTGGCATGGGTAGGTGTGCTCGTAAATCACCCATCATGAAATGGGCAAATACATTGAAAGAATCTCCAAAATAGCCAGGCATGGTGGCTCACGCCTGTAATCCCAACAGTTTGGGAGGCCAAGGTGAAAGGATTGAGTCCAGGGGTTCGAGACCAGCCTGGGCAACTTGGCAAGAACTCGTCTCTACGATAAGTCAAAAAATTAGCCGGCTGTGGTGGTGCAAGCCTGTGGTTCCAGCTACTTGGAAGGCTGAGGCGGAAGGATCGCCTGAGCCCAGCAGGTTGAGGCTGTGGTGGTCCTGAGCGTGCCACTGCACTGAGCAACAGAATGAGATTCTGACCAAAAAAAAAAAAAATCTCCGAAAAAAAATTCATTGAAACTGAATGCAGCCTCTCACAACAATGCTAGCTGGTACACTGATGCACACAGGTTCCTAGAACACTTACCTTGTGGGGGAAGCCTGCACTACAAGGGGCCCACCCTTCAAAAAATAAAACAGGCCTCTTGATGCTCCCACTCAAACCTGATTGTCCTGATTGTCCTGCATTCCTCTTGATTCTTCCATTTCCTGGAGCCCACCTAGACCCCTCCCTTTACCTTCACAGCCCACATTGAGCCCATCAGCAATCCTGCTCTCTCTACCATCAAAATATATCCTCACCTAACCATTTCCCGCGATGATGTGCTGAGAACCGATTATTAAATATTCATGAAACTTGCAAGCTAGTTGTTAAACCATGAGGACTTGAGGTCAGCTATGGTGGGACTATTTACACCACAGCAATTGGCAACAGCTACAAATCGGGGCTTTTGTTTTTACTTTTTTCCCCAGAAAGCTGGTTCACTAGAACTCCGCTGACTTCTCACCCCGCCTACTTCTACGCCTAGTTCTAAGCCTCCATCCTCTCTAACTTGGTTACTGAAATAGTCTCCTCTCCCGGTTTCCCTGCTTTTACCTTTGCTGCCCTGTAGACGAACCTTGATGGAGTAATCTTTTTAAAACACAAATCAGCTGATGACTAGGCTGTACTCAAACTCTAGCGGCCTTCCATCGTACTCAGAATAGAATCCTAGTTTCTAGGCATAACGTACAAGGAGCTACACGTCTGACTCTCCCCCGATGCTCTGACCTCACTTCTACCACTCTGTCTCACTTCTCTCGCTCCAGCCACACAGACCTCCTTGATACTCCTTGAACATACTCAGCATTCCCTTGACCCAGGGCCTTCACTGTTGCTGCTCCTTCTGCCTGGCAAGCTCTTGCCCTGGATGAGTCTGTGGCTTTCTTGCCCATGTCTTTCAGTTCTCTCTTCAGGAGAGAGAGAGAGATCAGCCTGATCGCCCTGTCAAAATCAGCTTCCCCATCACCCTGCTGTTGCTCTCTATTCCTTATACAATCCTTCATTTTCCTCTCAAATGTCTATCATCACTTGAAACGTTACAGTTATTTATTTGTGTATCTGTTACGTATCTCCCCACCCCAGTTAGCAAGCTTCGTGAGAGCAGAGACCTTGCCATTTTTTTTTCATTTCTATGCTTTTCATGCCTAGAACAATGTCCAGCACATGCCTAGAACAATGTCCAGTGTTCAATAAACACATGTTGAACGAATGGAGCTGCCCACATCCCTGAGCCATTCCCCTGGGCAGAAGAAATTGTGACAGCAAAGTGGAGCAATCACTTATATTGTCCAGAGAGGTCCCCTTGGTCTCCTCTTCAAGGGCCCTTGTTCCCCTGAGCGTCCCTCATGGTTATCAGGGATTTAAAGACAACACTTAACTGAGCAAATACCATTCAACATGCTAAGATCCCTCAGAAGAATGAATTTCCTCATAAAAGAAAATTTTAAGATATAAATTTGAAATCAGGCTGAACACGGTGTTTGCCTAATATATAACTAAAATTTCTGGCTGAATTGATAAGAAATAAAAGGTAAGATTACTTCCTCTTTCTATGGGCCAGACTCCAAGTGAGAAAAAAATGATATATATACAAATAAATATATATATGAATATACGTATGCATATATTCAGTGATTATATATAATTTTATGTGTCAACTTGAGTATAAATGTATATATTTACACACACTGTATATAAAATATATTACATATATTAAAATATATATTACATATATAATATATATTTTATATATATATATATATAATATGTGTGTGTACTTAACTTTATGTGTCAACTTGACTGTTCCACACGGTGCCCAGATATTTGGTTAAACATTATTTTGAGTGTGTTTGTGAGGGAGTTTTTGGACGAGAGGAGCATTTGAATCAGTAGACTCAGTAAAGCAGATTGCTCTCCCTACTATGGGTGGACCTTATCTAATCAGCTGAAGGCCCGAACAGAGCAAAAAGACGTACCTTCCCCTGTGTAGAAGGGAATTCCTCCTGCCTGCTTGAGTTGAGACAATGGTCTTTTCCTGCTTTCAGATTCAACCTGAAACATCAATGTTTTTTGAGCCAAGTTTTCATACTGTAACTTAGACCATCAGTTCTCCTGGTTCTCAGGTCTTCAGATTCAGGTTGGAACTATATGTCTATATGTCAGTTCTCCTGGGTCTCCAACTTGCCAGCTGCAGATCTTGGGACTTCTCAGCCTTCACAATCACGTGAGACAATTCTTTATTGTAAACTTTTACACACACACACACACACACACACACACACACACACCCTATTAGTTCTATTTCTCTGGAGAACCCTGATGAATACTATCTATTTATACACAAAAATGAGTATGTACATAGTGCATGCTTATAATGTGTGTATATGGGGGGACCCCCCCCAGAAAAACCTGGAATTATTTTTTGAAGGGTGGGCTCCTTGTACACTCAGAATTTGTACCTCTGGATCAAATGATCAACCAAAGTTTTTATCTGGGAGTTGTGAGAAGGTTGCATCACAATTTGCAGAAGAAACATCCTGAGTTGTGGCAAACAGGTGACTGGTTCTTCCACCATGACAACACCCCTGCGTACACCACACTGAGTCTTCAGAGTTTTGGACTAAAAATGGCATGACCCCCATGCCCACCCTCCCTATTCACCCGCTTTTACCCTGAGTGACTTTTTTTGTTTCCCAGATGAAAAACGCCCTCAAAGGGAAACATTTTGCTGATACGGAAGAGGTGAAACAATAAACGGCAGAAGCACGAAAAGGCATTAAAATGGATTAATGCAAAAACTGTCTTGTGCCGTGGAAAAAATGGCTCAGTAGGTATATTGCATCCAACAGAGAGTACTTCGAAGGTGACTGAAGTTTAAACATGTAAGAATAAGCACACAATTTTTTATAAATAAATTCCGGCTTTGGGGGGAGTCCTCCTTTGTATGATATACGCATATAACTTGTGGAGCTATGACTGGTAGGTAGGGGTATGCTTGCAGGCAGGCAGAGATTTTGACCCTCTTAATATAAGATGTTCTTCGATCAGAAGTTCCTGGTGGAACGAGGCACCGTTTTCTGCCTTCCTGCTGTCCTTCTGTTCACCAGCAGCTGTCTTGTTGCCACACAACAGAAAATTCACAGAGCAGAAGAATTAGGCATGGCTTCCAGGGCATGTGGCCTTCAAGGTCTTTGTCCGGCGCTAGAATCAGAGCCGTCTTGATTCAGGAGACGCAGAGCGTGGGGGTGGGGCAAGGCAAGGTCATCAGAATGACCCTCTTTCTGATCAGGATGTCTTTGCAGGGTGAGAATCCGCAGGCAGAGGGAAGGATCAACAATGCAGTCGCCATCATTTCACTGACGCACACGTAATGGCGTTGCCATCTCCAAGTCACTCACAATGGGAACCTCAGGGGTGCCCTCACTCCTCACTCTGTTCCCTTCTCTGTCATCGAATCCCAGCAATGTCTCCATTTCCTTCATAGAATCTTAAAAAGTGCTAACCATGTCTGCCTTTGGGCAGAGGGATCTGTAGAAAGAAGGAAGACTTTTATTTTAGAACTCTCTATACTGTTTGAATTGTCTAAATTTGTATATAAATGACCCACTTAAATGTCAACAGACGAAACAAAGATAATCAGAATAAATGAGTTTATATATGTGTGAATATATACACCGGGGGTGCCAAAAATACGCATTTTAATAGAGGTTATCTATGTATCACCTTTAGTTTGCCTTGATCAGAAGTGCCTGGATGCTGACGGGAACCACTCTGAGCAACTCTTGTCATTGCAGAAGTCAGATGTGACTTGTATTCATCTCTTGTTATCGGTATATATTGAGTATTATAATTCATTTTTATTATTATTTTTTATTGTAGAGACGAGGTCTCACCATGTTGCCCAGGCTGGTCTCGAACCCATGGGCTCAGGCAATCCTTTGACCTCAACCTCCCAAAGCGCTGGGATTGCAGGCTTGAGCCACTCCGCCCAGCCAAGTATTATAATTTGAATAGTTTTTATTTTCCTTTCTTAAAATTTGTATACTTTTCTTTGGCATCCTCTGTGCACACATACATGCATATATTATGTGTTTGTACTAGCTGTTGTGTATACTTAACACTCCTTTTCCTTTGGAATGTACTTTGAACCTGCTTTTCACGGTGCCTGGGAGAGCCCATGGATTCTTCTTGCCTCCCGACTGGTCTCCCTTGCACAAGTCTCTCCCTCCCAATCAGCCCTGCACACTGCTTCTCTCAAACACCTTTTTAAGTGATTCTGGGTCATTTTCTTTCTCAAAATAATACAAGGAGATGACTATCAAATGTGAAATTGCCTAGCTTGGCACCTGCTGCCTAGGAGTCCCTCAATGAATGCTAGCTTCCTTTTTTCTTTACAGTCCTTCAGAGGGTCTCACTGATCAAAGAGCAAAGCCCACCTCTTCCTAGCGGGTGCCCTGGGACACCTCCCTGACCCAGTTTCCACCAGGCACACTGTGCTTCAGTCATACAGAAAAGTTCTGGGATGCTCTCACAGCTGCTGATTTCTTACCTGTCCTTTTCTGGCTACAGAAATCCTGCCTGGCCCTTTAGGGCCCATCTCAAATGCCATTTCTGCCACAAAACTTCCTAACAGCACCCCACTACCCCATATCGCCACAAGACTTACTGGTTCTATGTTTTCCTTGTTAAGAAAATGCATCGCTTTTGGACATCATAGGCCAATACCTTTTGAAATGCTTCCTCCATCCTCCTTTTTTCCTTTGCCCTGGCTTCCCATGTCTCTCTCCCACTTGCAATGCATTCATTCATTCATTAACTATGTATTGAGTGCCTGCTGTGTACTAGGCGCCGTACTGGACACCACATGTACAGAACAAGTCAGAGACACCTCTTTCTTCTTCCACTCTAGTTAAGAAGGCTATTGGGTTGAAGGAAACCCTCCAGGAAAGCTGAGAGCTCAACAGAGACATGCATGGAGTAAGGGATTAGCCATGACATTACCTGGGGGAAGAGCATCCCAGGATGTAGGGCCCAGGGAGGGAATGCATCTGGCATGGTAAAGACCAGCAGAGGCCAAGTAATGAGGAAGGAGTGGGCAGGAGGGAGAGTATAGGAGTTGAGGCCAGAGAGGTGGCCAGGGCCAGGTCATGAAAGAGGAGTGCCGTGATTTGAGTCTCAGTCTTAAATCATCATCTGGGGCTCTGAGGATCGATGAGACTCTAGGATGGGTTCTCTGCTCAGGGACTCACAAGGCTGCAACCAAGGTGTCGAGTGGTTAAGGCTAGTTTTTTATGTAGGAGGTAGGGAGTAAGAATGGAATCAGGGCATTAACAGGAAAATGAAGCAGGAGACACCAGAGTCGTGGAGCAGGATGGAGCTGATAATAGCGGATTCAAGGAATCTCTTGGAAGAAACTGGAAAAGACTTGCTTGTGGATTGGTCATGGAAGAAGAGAGAAATCGAGGAATGCATTTGTTTTACCTTACTCGTCGTGCCATTGCCTGAGAGGGGAAAGACTAGGCTAACAAGGAGTTGTGGAATGGCACTGGTGGTAGGAACTGCATTTTATACACACTGAGCTTGAGATGCCTCTTAGGCACCCAAAAGAAAACTTCCAGAAGGCAGCTGGATATAGAAGGCTGACTTGCAACAGATAGATTCAGGGTGGAATTGGCTGACTCAACCTTAAGTAAACTTTTCAAATAAATACTAAAGTCCTTATCATTTGGTCAATAAATATTTATTGAGCATTTAAACCATATGAAATAGTCATCTTTGTACGTCAAAAATGGCCAGATATTGGCCAATGTCATATGTTTTAAACTAACGTATCCGCAGTGTCATGCCAAGCAAGTGTTGTGCTAGATAAAGGTATATATTAAGCACAACACCTGCTTTCCAGGAGCTGACAGTCCAGAATGGGAAACAGCATTTTTGTTTAGAGCTAATAATATTAACAAGCACTTATATCACCGTTACTATGTTCAGGCACAATAATAAGCACATTTAATGTATTCAATATCACAATGACTTTATGAAGTAGCTACTAGTATTATTTCTTTAAAAGGGTAAAATAACTTGTTTAACCAAAGGGTAGTGGGCCAAAGATGACTATGAAATCTTTACCACTCACCCTGTGGAAAGGTGGGGCCTAGAACCCCACCCCCACCTCATCCAAATCCTGTGACTGGTTTGTCCAATAGGATGAGGTGCGGGGGCTACTGTGGAATCACTAGGACCAGGCTTTACAAGATCTGTGGTTTCCACTTTTGGCCACTAGATGTATACCCTTGTGGAGGTCAGCTGCCATGTTGGAATTTTACCCATTCTGAGAAGACCATGCTGTGAGGACGCCCAACCTCACCACATGCAGACAGAAGTGTCACATGGAGGAGCACTGGGGTGCCTGCATGACCCCAGCTGACACCTCCTAGAACAGAATAAACACCAAGGTGAGCCCTGCCCAAATTCTGAGCCATAGACTTGTAAGCAAATAACTAGCTGTTACTTGATGCCATTACGTGTTAGGCTAGTCTTTTATGTAGCAATAGATAACTAAAACATCACCCAAAAGTAGCTGAGCTGGGATTTGAACCTAGGCTGTCTGATTCCACAATTCATGCTCTGAACTATCACACCTATACTGCATCTCTCATGTACGGGGTGTATATCATAAGCACCATTGAGTGATTATACTGTAAAATCTAGGGGTTTTTCCCCCCAGAGTGATATTGACACACAGCTAGTCAAATAAATTAATACTCTCATCTAGCAGACACATTTGGAACAAGTTTATACACCAATGTATGCATAAATCCACAAACCTCATCACTGAAACTATAAAATACATAACTGTATCTTATCATTAACATCCAGTGAGAAATGGTGAGGATATTCACTTATTATTGCTGCAAATAAATTGAGCAACCCGAAGCAACATATGTTTATCAGCTTGGTTTCTCTGGGTGTAGAATCAGGCATAGATTAAGTGGGTTCTCTGCTCAGGGACCCACAAGGGACCACCAAGGTGTCACCTGCGCTGTATTCCTCTAGGAAGCTTGGGATCTTCTTCCAAGCTCATGTGGCAGATTTTAGTTCCCTGTGGTGTAAGACTGAAGTCCCCATTTTCAGGGCCCTCTTGGAGTTCCTAGAGGCTGCCTGCAGCTCCCTGCCATGTGGCCCCTCTCACAGGCTCTCACATCATGCCCTTCCTTCCACCAGGCCAGCGGGAGAATCTCTCCTTTCAGCCCACTGAGACAGAGTCCTACATAACATCATCGCCCTTTTCATATCATGGTAGCTAGAAGAAAGTGGCATGCCTTGCTTGCACTTAAGGGGAGGAGACTATACAAGGATGTGACACACAGGGGGTCACCTTAGAGTGTGCCTGCTATGGTCAGCTTTCCTTTTTCCTATTCATGATTTTGTGTTCGCATCTGCCACCTGACCTCAGTATCCCGTGCAACCCACAAATGCCAAGATTGCATGATGAGTTTAAAAAAATGCTAAATAAGGGAAACAGACAATCTGTAAAGTGTAAGGGATGACAAGTATAAACTGATGCCACACGCTCTAGGACTTGAGACTAAGCATCCTGTGTGTGAGGGTCTCCTCTGTTCCGTGGTGGGATGAAACCTGTGTTCAAAATCAGAGTTCCTGATTTTAGTGTGGGTTCAGCCACCTGTAATTCGTGTAAGTCATTTAACCTTTGAGATGATATTTTTCTGTTTACTTGTCTATGAAATGTGATTAGGTGACATGAAGTCTACAAAAGGGCATTGTAATAACAGGCTCCGTAAGCTCATGTACTAAGCAAGTGTAAAGGCACAATCGGCCCTTCCCGTCTCCCCTTCCTTCCCCCATCATCCTTCCCCTTCTCAGCACAGAAGAGGGAGCAGCAGGCCTGTCACATGGGGGTGTGTGTGGGGAGGGGGAGAGAGGGGAGCAATGAAAAGGCATGTTGGGCAGAGTCCCCTCTGGCACCCAAGGAAGTAAGGTGGGTGCAGGTAGCAGGCAGAGGAGGTGGCCTGTATGTTTGAGAGATGGACTACATTTAGCTAATGACTAAATAGATTGAGCAAATAAGTCCATACATTAAGGACTATAAGAACCAGATTTCTCACTTTGGGAGATGGTGCTAAGCAAACATGAAAAGGGGAAGACTGGAAAGAACCCCGAAAGGTTGGCTTGGAATTGGAGGAATTCAGTATGAACTCATGGTTTCTAGACATAGATATACAGAGAGCATGAATGTGTGTATGTGTGTACATACATACATACATACAGTTCCTTATTCTGTCTATTGCACTGTCTTAGAAGCAATGACACTACAGCATCAATGAGCACACCACATGCTCCAATCTTGGTGTCTAAACACCATCTGCCATTAAAAGGAACCAGTGCTCCTTAGAGAAACGATTGATTCCAGGTGGGAAGGGCAAGTACAGGATGATCCTGGAGCATCTTTGGAATCAGAAAGTAAAGATGCTCCAAGAGTGATGAAAACACATTAAAAAGACACAGAAGCCACCTTGAAGCTGTTTTCATTGGCTAAATATGGGATAATATGAGCATCAAAACACAAATGACAGTAGCAGATCCAACCCATTGAACAAAACAGGAATCCATAAGTCCATACTGATAGAAATAAATAAAGAGAAGAAAAAGTTCATTTAAAGTATTATTCCAAGTAAATGAGTATGAAATCATGGAAACAGGAAATCACCATTTGGCAGCCCACATAGTGATGTTTGATTCAGGCAGAAGTCATCGATGGAAGCTGAAGCTGGTGGGTTGACGTTAGATGAAGAACAGGATATTGGCATCATATCTAATGCTAATAAATTACAGAGGGGAAATGGTGACTTTTAAGGTAGAGAACTTGGCAACATGACGATGTTGAGATGGTTTGACATCGTGTGTTCCCAGGGCAATGCACTGAGAGGAGCATGGTGTCACTTCAGTCGTATTCATACCAGGAAGTTCTGACTTGACTCTGCCAGAAACAAACATCGACCACCTAGGTTGACAGACATCATCCTAGACAACGTGAGGCCTGTTCTCTTCAAAATGTTTGAGGACATGAACGATGGGAAGATTGAGGAACTCTTGCAGATAGAAAAGACTAAAGAGACAGGACAACCATGGGCAACACCTGCTCCTTGATGATGTCTTGGACCTGAAAAGAGAGAGCCATGGCTGCATGGAGTTTGTGGACTGGGTAGTGGGAAGTATTATACCAGTGGTGACTTTCTGATTGGTGGGCTTGCATGGTGGTTATGTGCAGAAGGTTCTTGTTTTGGGGAAATACACACAGGGATTTAGGAGTGATAGAACATTGTGTCCACAGCTATTTCAAATGGTTTAGAAAAGGACTAGTGGTAATGGATACAGATAAACAAGAGATAACTAAATCAGCACACACACATAAAACAAATGCAGCAAACTATTAACAGTGAGGAAATGGTAAAGATTCAACACAGGAATTCTTTATGCTGTATTTACAACTTTGCAGTAAGTTTGAAGTCAATTCAAAAACAAATTATTCTTTTTAATGCAGAAGAAAAGGAAGAACCTAATTATCTTTCTTCCTCAAGGAGATTTCAGCTCCTTGAGAAAAGGCTCTGTCTTCTGCCCCTATTGTTTTCCCGGGGCAGTGCAAGGCGTAGGGGGAGTCTTTGACCTAACCTTGCTGCAGGCAGGAAAGGCATATGGGCAGTGCTCACCTTTGCAGAGTTCTGGCTCTCCCACCTTGCAGGCTTTTGTGCATTGAATTGGGTGTCACATGATTGATCAGTTAGGGATTACAATTTGCTTTCACAAACCACAACTGTTTTTACCTGCACTGCCCTCAGGAGCCAGCATCTGAAGTGGAGGAGGGGAGGCATTGTATCGTGTACCGCTGCCTTGACGAGCGGCTGGTCCACCGGCCTGGCGAGCATTTGCTGACCATCTGTGGCTGGGAACCCGGCTGCCATTTATTTTGATGGTTTAGATAGAATCTTGTTGATTGGAGTCTGGTCGTACGTGTTGTCCTGGATTCAGTGACATTTTGAGTTTGGTATTGTTGGTTTTGATCCACCAGCGTCTTATATTTGGCTTTCAGTCACATAATACACACTTTGAGCTTTCATAAAGCACCTTTATTATTGAAATTTCTGCAGACATAATTCTCTTCTACAAGTCTGAAATTCACTGGCTCCCATCTCTTTTGCTCTTGGGAAATAATTGTTTATGCAACACGATTTTTTTGATGTTTCTTTTCTAAAGGCTGTCGTGCTGGGCTAGAACATTCAGAATTGCAGACTCTGAGCTGGAAGGGCACTTCTAGGTTTTCCAGTGCACAGCGTCTGATCCAGACAGCAGACTAACTTCTGTGCCACGGACCCAAGGAGCGCCTTGCCACAAGTGCCTTTTCCCCCAGAAGGAGCGGGGCATGAGCCAGCAGAAATGTGTCTTGCTCAGCTGTTACCAGAGTTAGAAAATGCCGATCAACCCAACCCTTCCAGCCCATGTGGGGATCCTACCCGCATGGCCATATGGGGTCCCAGCCCCTGCAGAAACCGCCCCCTCCCCAGTGAAGGGGATCTCGGTGACTCCCAAAATAACTCTTGCTGAAGCTCTCTGATCTACACTCGGCTGAGGTCTTGGCATTCGTTCTCCTCTTCCCTCCTGACCCTCTCCCCTCACCCCGTCCTCTGCCTCTCAGCAGACCCGGACTCGCCCCGCAGGCCACATCTACAGGCACATTTTCCCTCAGTTGCCCCCAAAGGGTGCTGTGGCTGTCGCTTGCCTGTAGTCTCTTTGACGGCTTTGTGTTCTGTGCTATAAATAAATGATTTTGAATGCTTATCTGCCTCCCTCTGTCTGCTTTTCAAGTTATTTTTGGGTGACAGGCCTCTTCTGTGTGAGGTGGGGGCCTGCATTATTAAAGACCACGCGTGCCTTGCCAAAGGGAAATAAGGTCAGTGAGCACATGGGGTGGGAGGTGGGGGCGGGGCTTGTCATTTGAAACTCCGTGCAGCGTTTGTGCCCTCGTGTCCCAGGCCAGCCCTGGGGCCCCCGATACAGTCCAAGCTACTCCCCAGATAGGTCTGAGCTTGGGCTCTTCTCGGGTCTTCCCTGTGTGGGACCATTCTCTTCAAGCAAGCAACATGGAGTGTGCCAAGGACCTTGAACGATGGGTTGGAACCCTTGGGCTCCTGCACAGGCCTGCACCTTCCTGGCTGGGTGGCTTTGAGTGAGTCACCACTACTCTGTGTCTCCATTTTTAAAAAATCCCTCAAATGGGACTGCGTTTCCTGGTTAGAAGGAAAGAAGGACGGCCAGGGCTCAGGCCAGTCCCCCTCCCTCCTCTCCCTGGGAGGCCCTTGGTGGCCAGGAGCCAAGCCTCGGGGACATTTCTGGCTTGGCAAATTAAACTGTATTCTTTTGATCTCAAGTATCCACGCAAGAAATTAAAAAAGAGAAAGCCTGATTTATTAGGGGTTCACTCACGGTCAAAACTAAGAAGATGCTTGAGACCACAGCGCCTCCTACCAGGACGCCCTCTCCAGGCCCTGCCCATCACCCAGGGTCTCCAGGATACACCCCAATCCTTCCATGACTGTCTTTCCCCAGCCCTTACTTTTTCCTCCAGGGGATCCTCCTCAGACCCATCCCCCCTCTCAGAGACACTCCTGCCACTGCCTCCCAGCTCCTCGCCCCCACCTCTCTCCAATCCCTGCATCTCTTCCTCCCTGTTTTTCAGCCCTCCAGGGACTGAAGCCAGAGCTTAACCCCAAGACAGTCAGACCTTTAGCCGTGGGTCCAAGGAGGAAATCGAATGCAGGAGCATTGAGTTACTCACGCCAACAGCTTTTGTAAAACACAGCACCCAGGTGCTTTAGTGCTTTAGGAAAACGCCCTGTGACCCCGGGAAACATCCCTCCCTGTCTGGGGTAGTCTGTTCGACCTGCCCTCGACCCTGTCATGTCCTGTTCCCCGTGGAGCTTGGCTGGGCTCTGGCTCCAGGCTGCTGGGGCTTCCTTCAAAGCCCTGGGCACTCATCTGCCTTCGGGGTCTTATGCTGCTGTCGCCAAGCTGTTCCAACGGCATGGCAGCGGGTTCCCTGGCAGGCCTCCCTGTTCCCGGCCAGCCATGGCTCCTCAGCAATCTGTCGCCAGCTGTTGCCCAACCTCTTCTCTCCTCCGCCCTGATCTCCCCAATCCGGTTCATTATCTGGCCCTTTGCTGCTTTCACCCTCCACTGACTCCCCACAGGCTCCAGTTAATCATTTTAAATGATCACTAATTTTCCTCGAGCCTCGAGTAATAAGGCAGATTTAGGTCTAAATGAAAATTTTCTAATTATAAAGGCCGAGTGCCTGGTGGCGCACATCTGTAATCCCAGCACTTTGGGAGGCTGAGGTGGGAGGATCGTTTGAGTACAGGAGTTTGAGGCCAGCGTGAGCGATATAGTGAGAGCTCGTTGCTATAAAACATCAAAAATTTAGTCAGGTGTGGTGGTGCACACCTGTAGTCCCAGCTACTTGGGAGGCTGAGGTAGAAGGATCGCCTGAGTCCAGGAGGTCGAGGCTGCGGTGAGCTGTGATTGTGCCACTGCACTCCAGCCTGGGCGACAGAGTGAGATCCTGACTTAAAAAAGAAAAAAAAAATTCTAATGTAAAAGCACCTGCTACGAATCGCAGTTGAAGCACCATTTAGGCTGCATGTAGGACTCTGGCCTCCTGTCTCAGCCTCTGGAAGGGTTGACTCAGAGGTTCTCAACCTGGGGATTCTGCCCCTCGGGACATTAGGCAATGTCTGGAGACACTTTGGGTTGTTACTTCTTGGGAAGGAGTTGCTACTGGCACTAGTAGGTAGAGGCCAAGGATGCTGCTGAACATTCTACCACACACAGGACTGCCCGGCACAATGTAAGCCTCGTCCCGTCAATGTCAGCAGCACTGAGGTTAAGAAACTCTGCATATGGAAAATTCCAGCCTTCCGCTGAGAAACCCTTCTAGGCACAGCCCTGCATTCTTCAGAACAGGCCTTCAAGGCTTCAACTTGTCAAACGATCTCCTTAGGTGTTCCAGATTGGTTTCCTTGGGTCCATGTGACGTGTGTTAGTTTTCATGAATTCAATATTTAAAACCGGGAGATGTTGCAAGAAAATCTGGATTTACAGGGTGTTCTCAAAAAAAAAAAAGAGGCTCTGTTAACGCTTGTCCCCAATTCCTAGGTGGCAACCTTCCTCGGGAGATGAGTACGCAGAGCATTGTTTGTCCAGTCCACCTCAGTCCCCACTTCTCTCTGCTGCCCTCTGACCCTGAGTATCAGCTGCTGTTAATTATCATGGTTTCACTGCTGCTTTGTCAAAGAAATACTTCTATGCCACACCTCAGTCACAAGTGAGAAAAAAAGAGACCGACCGGGCAGCACCCTCTTCAAGTCCTTCCCAAGTCCGCTCTGCAAGACACTCGCAGGCGGGCAGAAGGTAATTCTTGTGCTCTCCTCCCAGTTCCGAAGTTCTCACTGGGAGATGGAGCTTTTGAGGATTCGGGTTCCAAGTGCATCCATTCCAAATGTCTCACACAGGGCCTAAGAAAGAGAGGTAAAGAGCCACTCTCAGTCACTCAGCTTCAGGGCGCACCAACTTCCAACACAGGGGCCGACACACTGGCTCGCAGGGGCCCCTGTGTAAATCGGGTCTTATGAGTACAGTCATTTCTGCCCGTTTACCTGTGGTCTACCGCTGCTCTTCTGCTCCACTGGCAGATATGAGTGGTCGCAACAAGAATCTACAGCCCGCAAAGCCTAAAATTGTTACTGCCTGGTTTTTCACGTAGTTTGCAGACTCCCGTTCTAACCTAACAGTACCTGCCATCTGTACACACTTTGCGGTTTGCGAAGCATTTCTGTGATCCTAATAGTAGATGTGGGCAGGGCAAGGTCTATCAAAGGTGCAGACAAACACTTCTGAGCATCGGCTGGATGCCAGGTGCTGAGCTCTGGTTTTTCACCTGCATTTCCTCACAGCAGCCTCGTGTGGTAATTTTTTTTAATTTTAATTTTAGAGTTGTGGGACACCTGTGAGGATTCACTATGTAAGTACATTGCTTGCAAGTGAGGTTTGGGCTTCTAGTGAGCCCTCTCTCCCCCGGTAGTGAACATGGTACCCAATGGGTGGTGTGGGCCCCCTGTACCTCCCCCCTCCTCCCCTCATTAGCAGGGTCCAGTTGTCCCTGGCTTTGTGCTCATGTGCCCAATGTTTAGGGCCCACTTATTAGTGAGAACACAAGATATTCAGTTCTTTGTTTCTGTGGTAGCTCACTTAGAATGATGTCGCCAAAGCTGGGCATGGTGGGTCACACCTGTAACACCAGCACTTTGGGAGGCTGAGATGGAAGGATTGCTTGAGCCCAGGAGTTTGAGACCAGCCTAGGCAACATAGTGAGACCTCGTCTCTACCAAAAAAAAAAAAAGAATGATGGTTTTCAGCTGCATCCATGTTGCTGCAAAGTATATGATTCTGTTTGAAGTCATTATTTTAACTTTACACATGATGCAGCAGGAGCTCATGGAGGTGAAACAACAGGCCCAAATTCAACCTCAAGTCATCCTGGCTCCATGCCAGCCACCTCTGCTCTCCAGCTTGCACAGAGCTGCCGTCTTGGCACCTTGCTCCACTATGGTGGAGATGCTGTGAATGCCAGGATAGTTCCTTCCTAACCCGAACCGCTGGTGCTGATGGGACGGAAGAATCTGAAACCTGGGGGAGAGAATTTGAAAGGGGGTCAGAGGGAGGGGCCTGAGCTGACAAAAACAGCCTGAACGGCCATGGGGTGGGGGGGCAAGGGCCAAGGAATCAAAGCAGACAAGTATTTCGTTGCACAATGCCAGTAACCTGTGAAGAATAACAGAGTCAAAGCTCCGAAGAGTTGTAACCCTGCCTGATAGGACAGGCCACATGGAATCTGCATATCTCGGTGGAGTCATTTATGCTGCATTACCCCTGTGCACTTGGGCCTCCGTGTGCAACTGTGTGTGTCTCAGCATCTGTGTTTTGTGTGAGTGAGTAGCGCTAGCCAACCCCACGGGACCGGCAAGCGGCTTCAGGCATGGGAAGTAAGGTGAGGTACCCAGAAGCAGCACTGACCCCCGGAGTCTTCCCCGCAGGCCTGCCACGAAGCCTCATGTCCTCCTATTCTGATTCATATTCTGCCCAGTGCAGTAACTGGCACCCGGTAGATGCTCAATACACGTTAGCTCGAAACCATCCTCTCAACTAAGTATGCTATTTTATAGAGATGTCGGATATGGTCTATCCCATTAAGGTCAAAGACAAGTGTTATCTATGCTTTTCATTATCAATGCATTCAACACAAACTGAGTGTCTACTGCGTCAATTACTTTCCTCTTCTATTTATTTATTTATCTATTTATTTATTTGAGTTAGGGTCTCACTCTGTCGCCCAGGCTGGAGTGCGGTAGCACAACCATGACTCACCCCAGCCTCAACCTGCTAGGCTCAGGCAATCCTTCCATCTCAACCTCCCAAGTAACCAGGACTACAGAGATGTGCCACCATGCCCGGTTAAGTTTTAGATTTTTTTGTAGAAACAAGGTCTCACTATGTTGCCTAGACTGGTCTCGAACTCCTGGGCTCAAGCACTCCTCTCGCCTCAGCCTCCCAAAATGCTGGGATAACAGGTGTGAGCCGCCGCGCCTGGCCACTCTCCTCTTTTAAGATGCAAGAGTAGGATGTCATAAGAGAAGAATAGTTAAGAAGGCCGGGCTGGTGAGTGCTGGAGCCTCAAACTGTGTGGTTATGAGAGACAAAGCTGTGAAGACGAGGTGGGGGCTGTGGAAAAGGGTTTTAAGACCGGCAGGGTTTGGACTTGATCTGACAGGCGTTCAGCGGGGCTAAAACTTAAGCACGGATGACAGAAATAGGGATTTTGTGAGTCTTTTTATGTATTTTTTTCTTAATTTCAGATCTGGGTACATGTGAAGATTTGCTACACAAGCACATCGTGTGCAGGTGAGGTTTGGGCTTCTACTGAGCCCTCTCTTCCCCTGGCAGTGGACCTGGCACCCAGTGGTGGTTGTGTGCCCCTTATGCCCCCTGTCCCCGCATGAGCTGGGTCCAGCGTCAGTTATTACTGCCTTTTTGTTTAGGGTCCGCTTATGAGTGAGACTGCGTGATATTCAGGTTTTTGAGACACAGGGATTTTTTTGGAAGGCATCAGAGAGTCTGCAGGAGGGTTCTAGATGGGAGGCAGATTTTGTTGGGAGTGAGGGGGGTCATCACCGTGATACCCAGCCTTTCCTGAGACGCACCATGGGCTTCCTACAGAGCCTGCTGGGCCCTGGATACGCCCAACAACCACTGACATTGGTTTTCCTGTCTCCATTTTCTGGATAAGGAAAGTGAGGCTCAGAGCCAGGGGGTTGCAGAGATGCTATGAAGTGGCAGCAGCAAGCCTGGGGAGAAGGAACGTGTGGCAGACATGGGTGGCAGAATATGTAGGTTATGAAGTATAGCGTGGCTGCCTGGGGCTATTCCAGCACTAAGGGAAAGCAGGAGAATGGTGGGGACAGGCTGCAAACTCGGGTTTCAGGAGTCCTCCTGGGGGGCAGCGGAGCCACTTGGCTTCTCTGGCGGGAGGCTGCCACCTCCATTGAGCCATCCACAATGGCTTTGCTGGTTGAGCCAGGACATCCGAGGAGACAGAGGTTATGATTCAATGACAAAACAAGTCATCTCCTTTCTTGCCGGCTGACGTGCCAGGCCAGGAGTTGTTCTCTAGCCTGGGGTTCTCTTTGCTTTTGCCCAGGCTGGAGTGCAGCGGCCATTCACAGGTACAATCACAGCGTACCGTAGCCTCAGACTCCTGCGCTCAAGAAACCCCTGGCCTCAGCCGCCCAAGTAGCGGGGACTACAGACACACTACATCCGGCCTCTCTTTGCTTTTTGGAGATGGTGCAAGCCAATTCCCTTCCCCCCTTTCCACAACAAATTTCTCACTATGAACTTTTTATACCATGATGATGAAGGCCAGGTATAGTGAGAAGAAGTCTCCTTGCTTCCAGAAATCGATGGCCTCTCTCTCCTCCAGTCTCTCTCTCTGGCAAGACGCCATCCCTTTACTCACTGGGCCTGGGGAGCCTGGCATGATATAGACCAAAATAAAATGAAACAGCTTCATTATCTGCCAGAGAAAGATGATTAAACTGGTCTACTTTGTGTCCTGATGAGCTGTCTCTGAACTATGTGTCTATTATCACTTTCTGTCTGGATTAGAACGGCAGTATGAACTATCTGTGGGTTAATTAGTTTCTTGGAAAGTTTATTCATTTCTCCCTCTTCCCGTTCTGAAGGCATGGAGCAATTTATATGGAGTCGAAACGCTCAGCTTCTAATCCACGTGGCCAGACATAACATGTATCAACTTGACATCCATCACAACTGGTGAATGATGAGGCGGGGCCTCCCCCTGCTTCTGCAGCCCAGTCACTGACACTGTCAACAGCACCTCCACCAGGAATGGACACCTACCTGGGTCTGACCTACAGCTTTCTCACCTCAGCTTCTGGGAAAGGATGGAGAGAGGGGACAGTAAGCTCACCCTCCCCTTTTCTTACTTACATTCAAATCCATCATTGTTTTCAGAGCTTAACCAACACGTGCCATGCCCAGGAAGCCACCCTGGATTTGCTGGACATCCTTTCTGATCACGGAGTTGGTGCAAACTTTCTGCCCTCTCTGCAGTTCTAACCACAGACTTCTTATACCCAATGGTTAAGACCTGGGGTGTGGAGGACGATGCCTTTCTGTTTTCTGAAATCAAAGGTGCTTATGTATAGGAATCGTTTCTTTTTTCTTTTTTGGTTTGTCTGTTGAGGTGATCCTTTTCAATTGCTTTGGAACCATTTTGTAGGTGTGTTTTTCCTGCCCCAACTGGAAATTCCTTTGAGGCAAGACCCACATCTGATTATCTTCTGCTTCCAATACTGTGTAACGTGTTTAGCACATGGTCGAGTAGGCAGATGCTCAAAAGTGTTCCCTACCCCCACTAAGCTTGGCGGTATCCCTGAAGGATCAGTCCCAGCTCTGCCACCAGCCACTTGGCTGTGTGAACCGGTCAACTCATTTCCTCTTTGCTACCTCTGCCTTTGCCCATCTGTACAACAGAGATACTAATGCCAACCTCATCGGTTCCTTGTGCAGCTTAGATCCATTAAGGCACAGAAAAGAGCCTAGCAGAGAACCTGACACAGCAAACACTTAATACACACTTACAGAGATCTTGAAATCCTGTAAGCACTCAGCACTGTGCTTTCTCCCCCTGGGTCCCCTCTTCCTTCTGAATACCCTATACTGACTTGGCCAGTGAAGTGACCAAGCTGGAGAGGACACAGAGACCTCAGCAGGGCCCCACCCTGGCTTGTATCTTTTCCCCTTCCCAGCATGGAGAAGGGATGCCACTCACAAAAGCCTGGAGAGATCTTGGGACCCCGACTTGTTCCCAGACTTCCAGCTACTCCTGGAAATCTCTTGCCCAGTCAGTTATCAATATGAAGGGGGACCCCTCCCAAAAAACCCAGAATTATCTTTTGGAGCGTGAACCCTTTGTAGTACAGGCTTCCCCCACTAGGTAAGTGTTCTGGGAACCCATCAGCATCGGTGTACCAGCAAGCATTGTTGTGAGAGGCTGCGTTGCGGAAGAAATGTGACAAACAGGTGACTGGTTCTTCCACCATGACAACACACCTGCCCACAGTGCGCTGAGTGTTCAGCAGTTTTTGACCCAAAATGGCATGACCCCCGTGCTCCACTCTCCCTACTCACCCAATCTTGCCCTGAGCAACTTTTTTTCTTTTCCTGAATGAAAAAGGTCCGGTATGGAAGAGGCGAAACAAAAAAACGGCAGGAGCACTAAAAGGCATCAAAATCGACAAGTTCAAGAACTGTTTTGAGCAGTGGAAAAAGCGTCTCCGAAGGTGTCTCGCATCACATGGAGAGTACTTTGAAGATGGCGGAAGTTTAAACATGTGAGAATAAATACACCATCTTTTGTAAATAAATTCTGGGTATTTTGGGGTCCCTCTCACATTTCTATTTATCCCCCCCCTCTGGGCTCCTGAAACCAAACTGCAGTCCTCTCTGAAGTCCACCCCTGCCAGGGCCTGGGAAAGCCTCACTAATTGAAAATAAAAGAACCATGACTCAGCAACGGTGGTCCTGGAACCTGATTGAAATTCCCAGCAGATACTTATTGCAAAGACATCTCTCCTTATATAACAATTTAATCAGGCCGAGGTGTGATAAGCAGGGAGGCAGCCATGGAGCAAGGCTGTTAATGCGGCGGAATCGTCTCCTGCTGATGGATGTGGCCCAGGCCCTGTCGTTCATTAGAAATTAAAGCGGAACTGCAATCCATTTGCTGCCTGGTGGCGTGGAGCGCTGTTGTTACGGCTTAACGCAGCCGTTTCCTGTGCACTGCGAGGCCGACATATGTAAAGCAGCCTCCCACCCCTGCGCCAGCTGTAATTCAGAGAAAATATCACTTTAATAAGCTTTCTCCACAGCCATGGACGGTTGACCTTAGAGACACTTCATTTTCCTGGAGCCACAGGTTGGAGGCGGCAGGCAGGACAAGAGAGAAGGCAGGTGAGGATGATGGAGACTAGCCTCTTCTGGGGATGAAAGAAAAAACGATGCCTTTGAAAATAAGGCACGCTCTTGCCACCCCCGGTGCTTGGAATCATTTTCCACTCAATAATGCCACGGTGGCTTCCTCTCCTTCAGCGAAGTCTCCCTAATACTCCTCCTCTGTGTGTTTCTGATGTCATTGGTCTCATACAGGCAAGGAGATGTCAACAGGAGAGGGCCACGGTTGGTTAGACCCCAGGAGCGGGCATTGCTGGGTCAGGGACTCAGCGTGCAGGGAAACAACTGGTCGGGCTTGAGGAGGGGACTCTTGTCAGTTCTCATGGATGCCTATACCTACTGTCAACCTAGGCATCCCAGATCTGCAAAGGCATAGAGACAGGCATCATGGACACCGGGGACTCAGGAGGAAGCGGGAAGAGGTGAAGGGATAAAAAACTCACTTGTTGGTACAATGTGTGGGTGGTGGGTACACTTAAAACCCAGACTTCTTTGCCACTGTCCAATGCAACTATGTAACCAAAAACTGTTTGCACCCCCTAAAGCTACTGAAATTAAAAAAAATAAAAGCTGGCACAGTGGCTCACACCTCTAATCCCAGCACTTTGGGAGGCTGAGGCGAGAGGATTGCCTGAGTTCAGGAGTTCAAGACCAGCCTGGGCAACACAGCGAACCTTGTCTCTACAATTAAAACAAAAAATTAGCCAGGTGTGGTGGCGTAGGCCTGCAGTACCAGCTACTCGAAAGGATCGCCTGTGCCCAACAGGTTGAGGTTGCGGTAGCCACGAGCGTGCCACTGCACTCCAGCCTGGGTGACAGGATTTGAAGAGCTTCAGTATAACTGAACTCGTGGAGTTTCCTGGAAGGTGGTGCACCCAGGGAAGGCACGGAATCTCAGCACCCCTTCCCATACCTTGCCCTATGCATTTCTTCATCTGTATCCCTTGTAATATCCATTACAGTAAACCAGTACGTGTATTTTCCTGGGGGGATAAATGTAGGCATCCTGGGACTTGGGCCCTCCTGGGTCCTGAGCACCTCCCTGCCTTCAAAATCACAGCACGTAGTTCATTTGACTTTGTGTCACCAGTCACTGAAGTAATGCCTGAGCACATAGTAGGTGCCCAAGAAGGCTTCTTGTGTGATGAGATGACCGTGCAAGCCAGCAGAATGATTTTCTCTTCCTAAGATCGCTCCCTCTTCTAAGCATCGCCCTAGGGTTCTCTCAAATACTCAGAGCCTCTAATACATTTAAAATCCAATTTGACTAAATCTGCCCACCTCTCCCCTGAACACAATCAGATTTCTGTGCACCTTTTTAGAGCAGTCCCGTTTCATAAAGTAATAGGTTCTTGTTCTTAAGTTCTTGATGAGATCTCAACATTTAGAAGTACAGACAGCACATCACCCTCTGCTCCTCCAGGGCTGTGTGAGGAAGGGAGGGGAGTACCTTCTCCTAGGATTCCCTCCAGCTCCGAGTGCAGGGAGCTAGCTAGAGCAGAGATTTTCCAACCATTACCCAGTGCCAGACTTGGCCAGTGAGCTTCCTGAGCTTTGGTACGGGGCCAGGAATCCTCCAGGAGCAAAAGCAAACACAAAGGAAGGCTGTCAGCACTACCTTCCCTGCTGAAGAATCAAACGTCCATCATAAGAGTCTATTAGGAGCCACTCATTGAGCCAGAAGCAACTGTATCCTTCACAAACAACAGCAATTCATTAGTCTAAACACATCTGAATGTCATCCCCATCCAAGGGCTCACCAGACAATTAATTACAGCACAAAGCTGGAAGAAAAAAGCATACAGCTCATAAGATCACATCGCATTCTCATTCATGATATTCCGGGTTTCTCCAGGTCCCCGAAGTTTAGAACATAAGTCTGTGCCAGCAGGTACAGATCCGCAGAGCCCTCGTAGGGAGATTTGGCACCGGATGGAGGGATTTTGCTCACCTATCTAACTTCCTCTGTGCTCTGAGCTGCTGCTGCAAATGAGTCACTGTGCTGAGCCCTGAGTGGCCGGTCAGGGCTCATCCAGGCTTTCAAGGAGTTCAGAGTTGAGCATCAGAGAAATGTCAGATATAAAGATCTCCACAAGGAAGAGAGCGGCCCGCGTCATGTAAGGCACAGGTAAAGTGAGTTGGGAGCAACGTAGAGCACTCATAGCTGGAAAATCAGGGGAATTTGAGGAGGAGACGGCCTTCAGGTGGGTCTCTAATGTCTGCCTCCCATCTGCACCTGCATGTCTGCCGGCGGCTCCACACAACACAGGAGCCAGAGGGATGGCTGCTGGACTGCTAACTCTATGTCAGGGGCCACTCTGGACTCAGCCAAACCCCCAATCCCTCCCCACTCCACCCCCAGATCATCCTTGGCTTCCCTTTCAGAAGAGCTCACCCCTCCCCGCGTCAACTTTCTGAAAGCTGGGCTCAGCCTCCAGCTCCCTCAGAACCAGTCAGAGGCTTGTCTGCGGACTGACCACTGGGAACACGGAATTGTTTGCAAATGATGTTTAATCAATGTCTGTGATATATTTATATTGCATAATAGGGTCTACAGGGCACACACACTCATCAAATTATTTTGTTTCCTATCACACTTCATGTCACATCTTAAATACTTTACCTCACAGGCCAAAATATACTTGGCTTTGTTTCTCTGTGGATTTTCAGAGCATTGTATGCCATAAAAGTCAACATTTCTCTTTCTCTTTCGCTCTTTTTTTTTTTTTTTGAGTCAAGGTTTTACCTTGTCACCCAGGCTGGAGTGCAGTGGCACAATCACAGCTCACTGCAGCCTCGCCCTCCTGGACTGAAGTGAGCCTTCTGTCTCAGTTTCCCAGGCAGCCGAGACTACAGACACACACCAACACCTCCACCTAACTTGTTTATTTCTGTAGAGAATAGGTCTTGTTATGCTGCCGAGGCAGGTCTGGAACTCCTGGACTCAAGCGACCCTCCTACCTTGGCCTCCCAAATTGCTGGGATTATAGGCGTGAGCCACCACGCCCAGCAAAACATCAATATTACTTAACCATTGAAATAACATTATCCAAGGCAGGTGTATAAATCTTTTTTTACTGTATCTGTGTTTTGGCTGAAACCCCTGCAAATACATTAAAAGACATTACCTCCTAGTTACACCTCGCAGAACCCTTCACTGGGACTGGAGAGTGAGGCCAGGTACCTGTAAAGACAGGTAGGTTTAGACATCCAGCATTAGCGGGGCATTGCTGGCAGAAGGGCATGAAGGGGCATGTAAGTCCAGGAACTTGAAGTCTAACAATGCCAGGACTCTGTTAGGGAAAATGTCCATGTGAGAAAAAATGGTGGTGATGGTGGCAGGAGGGTGGGGTGGGGGGGGCGTCAGGAATCCTGGAAGATGTGTCCAACTGTGTTGCAAATCTGACTCAGAGTGAAGGTGAGAGGAAGAGGAGATCGGATGCAAGCATCCCAGGTTGCCAAGAAGTCTAAGGAAGTCTCAAAGCCACTGGGAAGTCCTTAAGCCAAAGTCAGCCATTAAAGGTGTCACCAGTCTCCCAGGGATGGATCTATCTCTGTATCCCTGCTGCTCGGTTCCCAGGCAGGAGCACCCTATGGGAAGCACGGCCTCAGTGCAAAAGTGTCAGTAGTTTCCAGAGTGTCACGCCTGGGCCCTGGCTGACTCCTCCTGTGGTGGGAGGTCTGCTGGGCCCCTTCTGCAGGCACCCCCAGGTGGGGATTATCCCTGAAGGAGAGGCTGTGATTGGTCGGGGGCAGGACACCCTCTGCAGCCCCCTCTTTCAAGGTGGAGCCAATGGTTCCAGCCCAGGGTGATCCTAGGAGACGACCGAGATGGCCCTCTGTCCCCCTCACGCTCTCGGATACTCTTCCAGCCTGAACACTGCAGGCTCCACACTAGTGACTGCTTGAACTTCAGATAGTTTGTTCTACTGAGACAAGAACTCTTGGGAGGGGTAACAGATTTTGGTCAGTGAGTCCTCGAGACTCAAGAACCAGCTGGATCCTTTCCTGATCCCAAGGAAGAGGGGAACAAAACAACTTTGGCTTTGGAGCCCGAAGGGAGAGGTGGGGCACAGTCGTCCCCACTCCCCACTGTACCCAGGGGAGATCCCACCCCTGAAAACCTCATGCAGTCACTCACACTTCATGGGCTGTGCCCTGGCAGGGGGCGCAGGTCACCAGGAAGCAGGAGAGAGAACGTACAGGCTGGTTGTTTCCCTCCCTTTCTGAGAGGCCACAGGCCCTTGTTCCCCACAGGGGTTAGGCCTAACCGCGAAGGGTGATTTAGCCGGCAGAAGCGTATACAGAGGCGGGTGGTATGTGGCGATGAGGAAGGGAAAGAAAGCTGGCATGGATTGAGTGTCCATTCTGCACCACGTTCTCCATGGGTGTTGACTCATCTGACATTCAGAGTTAGCCTGTGCAGTGCTGTTAGCATTCCTCCTCATCAGTGAAACCACTGAAACTCAAAGAGGTTTGCTCGAGACCACACACAGAAAAGCCAGGGGGCAAGTGTGGACCAGGCAGAATCCAAAACCTCTGTGGCCACCCCAAACCTGGGCCATGTTATGGAGCGAGGCCTTGGTTTATTTATGTATTTATTTTGAGTCGGGGTCTCACTCTGTCACCCAGGCTGGAGTGCAATGGTACAATCATGGCTCACCGAAACCTCAACCTCCTCTGCTCAGGGGATCCTTCCACCTCAGCCTCCCTAGTAGCTAGGGCTGTAGGTACATGCCACCAGGTCCAGCTAATTTTTTGATTTTTTTTTTTTTTTTGTAGAGATAAGGTCTTGCCACATTGCCCAGGCTGGTTTCGAACTCTTAGGCTCAAGCCATTCTCCCTCCTCGGCCTCCCAAAGTGTTGGGATTACAGGCTGAGCCACCACACCTGGCCAAGAGCGAGGCCTTTAGAAGTTGAGAAATCCAGTCCTGCTCGATAGAGCAGACAGGAGTGAAACTGGGGAGTCCACGTAGAGAAAAGGGTCTTCCTGTCTGGGGCAGCCCTCAGGAAAGGTAGTGCTTGGGGATGGGTGAGCTTGCATGGGCTCCGCTCCATAATCTGTGCTGGGGTGGGCCGCGTGGGCTGTGGAGGTCAGTGGCTTTCACGGTCTGTGGCCAACAACCCGAGCTGATGCTTGCCGGCTTGGGTGGGGGAGGGAGCCTAAAACAGTTGCCCAGATAAAGAACTGGTTCTCTGATTGCATCACTAATTGTCTGTCCCTGCTGTAAGAAAAGGGACTGGGAGGGCCCAGGCTTGGGCCAGAGTCAAGTTCTAACATCTCAGCCCTGTTCTGTGCGACTCATTGGCGGGGATACCACTCTCTGCATACTCACCCCTCGCCTCCTCCTCCACCTCTCTGCACAAGCTTGAAACACGTTGGAGCTCCATCGCATGGCTCCAAACCCTACTTCTTTCAAGGCCAAGTTCTCCGTAAAACCTTCCCTTCCCTTGTTCAAATCTGGAAGCCAACAAGAGACTGGGGACCTTACCTGTCTATTGTGCTTCTGGTTGCGTCCCGACTGCCTGTCACACCACCAGCATCACAGTTGTTCCAGTGGTCATCATCGTCATCATCCTCATCACAGCTACCATCTGGCTCTGAGCTCACCTGTGTGCCAGGAGGCATTCTAAGCACTTTACCTGTATTAACTCATGTAATCCTTACATTCGTCCCAGGGGATGGATACTGTTATTATCTTCAATTTTCAAATGAGAAGACTGAGGGACAGGAACCTTAAGTAACTTTCCTGTTGTCACTAAGCTAGTGGAAGAAGGAGCCAGGAATAAACCACAGTCTGGGCTGAGTCCACCCTTTTGGTCACCACATACTTGGGCCCTCCAAAGACTTGTTGCACAGAGGAAGACAGAGAAGGTAAGAAGTTCCGTGGTTTCCATAGACCCCTTTGGAACTCTCTGTGCAACTCCTGCGCTCTGCTCTGTGACCTCGTTGGAGTACTTGTCTTACCTCCTCTGGTAGTCAGTCTCCTAGTGGGAAAGACCCACACTTGAGTCATCTCTGTACCCCACAGTGCCTGGCGTAGACGAAGTGCTCAATAGATGTCTGTTGGATGAATGGACTAGTGTGGACTTTGAGGCTAGTAAAAATGGCAGGTCGTTATGAAACGGGGGAAGAGAGACTGGGGTCCAGCATTTGGCCCCATATCTGCAGGGCCCATGTCTTGCCCAGCCTCTCCCTGGGAACCGCAGGGATGTCACCCAGAGAGTACAGACCCACTTTCCACAGTGTTCTGAGGGTCTTTTGTCAGTTTTTATCTGTGTTTGGGTGGATCACATGGCTCTGCCAGTATCACTTCCAGTGGTTCATTTAGCCTGGGCCTCTCTGCTGTCAAGAGCTCCGCCTCCCAAGCAAAAGCTGCTTCTCGGATCCTGGGCCTGCCTTGTGTCCCGTGGGCCTGCAGGCCTGGAGCCATTTGTCCATGAAAAAATATAAAGTTGGGCCAAACTTGTCTTTGGAGACCCCTGGGTGTCTGTCCTGTATGAACCCCAGCCCTCCCTACTTCCCCACACACATAAAGATACAAATCCTTCCTCCTGAGGCTCTGCTCAGGCCTCCTGCCCACCCTCCCACCTTGCTCAGATTTGGGAAATGCCAGGCACCCTCCCCCACCTCCCAACCATTCTCAAACTCTCCCTGGAGGAACCGGTTAACTGAATCCAGCAACTGATCTACTCACCTTGCCGAAAGGAAAAGGGCTAAAGGTACTCCACGGCTTGATAGGAAGGCCCCAAGATTTGGCATCAGATCCAGGTTACTGAGTTCTGCCTGAGATATTCTCTAATGTATTATAGCCTTAGTTTCCTAAGGCACAGTCCCGAGGCAAGAAGGTTTATGGTGCGCTGGACAGACAGAAGGAATTCCGTGATTAGAGCGGAGAGAGCCAGCCAGGAAGCAAAACCAAACAGGAGGGAAAAGGCCAGCTTCCAATAAGATCATCTCCCAGAAAGGGCTGTGTACATTGTATCATGCATTACAGATTCCAGACCCAAAAGTATCCTTTTTCAGCATCTGGAAGACTGTGAGGAAGAATCCCTAATCCCCTTACTCTCTTGTTCCCCCCACACCCTGGTGAGTAATGACCTGTTCTCTCCCCTGCCTTTTCCTCAGACTCCAACAGCCTCCCTCCCTCCCTTCTCCCTCTGCTTTAAGACCTCCGGCAGGACTCGCCTCTGAGCTCTGGACTCTATCTCAGCCTACATGACAGCTCCTTTTGGAAGCCTCAGAGGCGCCTTAAAGTAAATATGTGACGATCTGAGAGCTTTTTCTAACAAACCTGCACCCTCTGTCCCCAGCGTTCCACCCTCAAGTCATGACTCCATTTCTTATTCCCCAGATCCAAGCCATCACCAAGTCCCATACACCCCACCTTCTAAATAGGTGTCAGTTTCCACTGCTTCCCTTTCCATGGTATCATCTGGGCTGCCGAAGCAGCCTCCTCACGGGTCTTTCAACCCAAATTCCAACACATCCTCTCTAGCAGCTGCAGAGGTCTTTTTTCAGAAGCCCCTTGGATCACTGTCACACTTCTGAATCAAAATGCCTTCAGTGGCTTCCCGGTGCTCTTAGGATACAATCTACCCTTTTTAGCATGGCTCACAAGGCTCGCCTGGCTCCGTCCTTGCCCACTGCTCTGATGTCGCCTCTCGGCATTCTCTTCCTCACTCTCTGTGCTCCAACCCCATCACCCTCTTGGCTTCCCCACTGTGCTGTTCCAGCACATGCCATTTCCCTGCCTTTCCCTAAAGACAGAAAGACAGAGGCTGAACGCTTGTTCTCTAAGCACCTAACAAGACGCTTGGCCCATGACAGGTGCTCTGTCCACGTGATTGAATCCCTGGAAAATGAGGTGTGGTGAGGCGTGAGGCTGAAGCTTCAAGTAGGGTCAGGGTCAGAGACTCTTCTGGCACCCTTCTTGTCCAGCAGGATGGTATCCTGAATAACTGTCCCAATGAAAATAACATAAAAAGCTGGGTGGATTACATAAGAATAGCTTCCTAGATGGATTTCTGAACTGGTGAGCAAGTATGAATCTGCAGAGGCCAAAGCCCAGGTGAAAGTCAAGACCCTAGAAGGTCAGCAAGAGTCTTGGCCAGCCCTTGCCCTGGGCATGTGTGCCAAGCACCTAAGACTTTTAAGCTTTAGTCTTGGTGGCTGCTGAATGCTCATTAATCAGGAGAGAAAGCCACAGGTCTGCCACCACAGACAAGCTAATAAAATAGATTACATAAAGCTGTGGCTACAAACGGCTGTCTCCCCAGTGCAAGAATAAATGTAAAAGAAAACCAGTTGGTGGTCTTCTTCCCCAAATCCCCTCCAGTCTAATTATGAGAAAATCCCAGTAAAGGAATATTCTACAAAATATCTGGCCAGTCCTCTTCAAAACTATCAAGGCGATCAAAAACAAGGGAAGTCTGAGAAGTTACTACAGAGGAGCCTAAACATGATGACTAAATGTAACGAGATATCCCAAATCAATCCCGGGGCAGAAAAAGGACTTTTTAGTTAACAATTGAGGACATTTGGATATACTGCGGACTTCGGTTAATAATCTATCAATATGGCTTCGTTCATTGTGATAAGTGAACCATACAAATGTAAGATGGTAACTACAGAAGAAACTAGATGCAAGATATTCCAAAGTCTCTGTCCTAAGTTGAAACTTTTCTGTAAATCTAAAACTATTCCAAAATAAAAATTGTATTAAAACTAAAATACACCCACTATGCGGAGGGAAACAGCAAAACAACTTATAAGTCTTCACTTGATGTTGAGAGGAGGGAAAAAAATCTCTGAAGATCATAACCATTTATTTGAATTTGTGGCCAAAATCTCAGGCAGAAAATTTAATTTCAAATGGCACACAGCTGTATAATGCCCAAGTGCCTGGAAGATACCCACATAAATTTTCTCTGGAAGAATGCGATTTCACCTGAGGCCTCAAATAATTTCCCCAGATGAAGTTTCAGGAAGTATGAAGTATCATAAAAAATTATAAAACACATAAGGAAACAAAGTGCTGTAAGTGAAATTCCAGCAGAAATAACAAATAGCAGAATCAGAACCCTAAGACATTAGCATTACCATAGAATATACAATGTGTTTAATATGTTTCCAGATATTTTTAAAGACTTGAAAATGATAAAAGAAAAAGAGACTATAACAAATGACCAAGCATTTTTTTAAAAAGCAAATAGAACATTAGTGAAAATATAATTGAGGTTAAAAGCTCAATGGAGAGTTAAACAGTAGATTCAATGTAGCTGAAGGAGGAATTGGTCTATTGAAGGATAAATTCAGAATGTAGCCCGGGGAAAAAAATAGATAAAGAACATGAAATGATTAATAAGACTGGACACAGTGGCTCATGCTTGTAATCCCAGCACTTTGGGAGGCTGAGGTGGGAGCACTGTTTGAGGCTAGGAGTTTGAGTTCGGCCTGGGCAACACAGTGAGATTGTCTACAAAAAAAAACAACAAAAGTTAGCCGGGTATGGTGGTGTGCACCTGTAATCCCAGTTACCAGAGAGGTTGAGGTGGAAGGGTTACCTGAGCCCAGGAGGTATAGACTGCAATGAGCTGTGATTGCACCACTGCACTCCAGCCTGGAGAACCATAACAACAACAAAATAATAATACATAAGATATAAATAATAGGGTAAGAAATTCTGACATTTAATAGCTTGATTAGAATAATAAAGAAACGAGGACTAGGCTCTGGTGAAAGAATTGATGTCTTAGAGTTTTCCAGAATTGTTAAAAGGCACCAAAACTCAGTTCCAGGAGTTTCAGCCTGCTGAACAGGATATATAAATTAAATCTTCACCTAGACAAAGTAAATCTTCACCTAGACAAAGTAGCAGAGTAAAGCTGTAGGAGGCAAAGAGGGAAAAAACCCAGCCAGATCAGAAATAGGCAAACTGATTATAAAGACAGCATGAAAACAGCTTATCTCTGGGAAGGTGAGAGACAACAAAGAGAGACTTCTGGAGTGCTGTAAGATTTCATTTTCATTAAAAAAAAATCCAAGTGATGATTATATGGGTGCATTCACTTTGTAAAAATTCAGCAGCCCAGGCACAGTGGCTCAAACCTGTAATCCCAGTGCTTTGGGAGGCCAAGGTGAGGGAATTGCCTGAGTCCACAGGTTTGAGAACAGCCCTGGCAACTTGGCAAAACCTCGTCAGTACAAATAAAAATCAAAAATGTAGCCAGGCGTGGTGGCACATGCCTGTAGTTCCAGCTACTTGGAAGGCTGCGGCAGAAGGATGGCAGCCCAGCAGGTCCACGCCAGGGTGGCCATGAGCGTGCCACTGCACTCCAGCCCGGGCGACAGAGTGAGACTCCAACTCAAAAAAAAAAAAAATTCATCAGACTGTACATCTACAATTCATGAACTTTAAAGTAAGGAATGTTTATACTTTGCTTAAAAATCCAAGAGGAAAGATAGGTCATATTCAAAAGAATGGCAATTAGACCAATGAGGGGACTTTTTTTTCCCTCTAATTATCTTCACATCAATTTTTGCATTTAAATTCTAAAGCTATGTTTAGGGGGTACAGTGAAGATTTCTTACATACCTATATTGCATAGTGGTGAAGTCTGGGTGTGTAGTGTACCCAGCAGGCAATTTTTAAGCCCTCACCCCATCCCACCCACCCCCATTTAGGAGTCACATCTGTCCATTATTCCACTCTGTGTATGTCTGGCTTTTCAACAGTAACAGTGGAAGCCAGAAGCTCGTTAAATCCTGTTTTCAATGTACTGAGAGAATGACTTAACTTCCATACCCAGAGAAATCATCTGCTGAGAATGAGGACAAAATAAGTGCATTCTAGGTAAATGACTCTCACTAATAGAAATTTTAAAGAATGTATGTGTGGCAGAAGAAAAATTATCTTTAAAAAAAGGAATTATGAGATATGATATTAGAAATATATAGGTAAATATAAATAAATATTGACTAAAGCAACAATAATAATGTCTAAATCATAAGGTTACAAACAGCGGTAATTTAAAATACTAGACAAAAATAGTGTATTAGCTGGAGAAAGGGTAAGGATTAAAGCACCTTGAGGCTCTTAAATTGTTCAGGAAAAAGATAAAGATACTGATTAATTTTAGACATTGTTAAATTAAGTCTGCATGTGAAAATATCTAGGATAACTGCTAACAGAATAAACATAAAACTTTTCAAACTAGTAGAGAAAAACTGAAAGAAAAATAATATAACAACACTTCAAGCAATCTAAAAGATGGCAAGAATGGAGAAATAATGAGAAACAGAAAAAGTCACACAAATAAAAACCCAAAACAAAAATGGTAGAAATAAATGTAATACATCAGCCATTACAACAAATATAAATTGATAAACTCTCTGGTTAAAAGAAAAAGATTTTCAGGCTAGATTTTAAAATCTAATTAAATGGTTTTTATAATGTAGGGACAGAAAAATTGAAAGCAAAAACATGAAAACATGGGAAAAGGTATATCAAGCAAGTACCAACAGTAAAAAGCTGGTGAGGCTACAATAATATCAGATAAAATGCATTGTAAAGTAAAGTCTTAACTAATATGAAGATTACTACACAATAATAAAAAACTTCAAATCACCAGGAAGATGCAATATACATTATACATTTAACTTAAACTTGTATACATTTAACAACATAGCCTCAAAACATGTAAAGTAAAACTTGACTGAACTGCTAGATATTGACAAACCCATCATTAGATGTGAGATTTCAACACGCTTGTCTAGGTAACTGATAGATCCAGCAGACAAAATGATTAGTAAGGCTTGAGCAACAGAATTTAAAGATTTAGTTAATGGACACATACACACAGAATATTACATCCAATAAATGGAAAAGACACTCTTCTCAAGCACCCATGAGATAGTTACGAAAAATTGATTAGCTGCTAGACCACAAACAGACCACAAACCAAGTCTCAAGAAATATTAGTTTTATGAGAACATAATCTCTGACAAGCATGCAACTAAATTAGAAATTACTAACAAAAAGGGATCCAGTAAAATACCACACATTTGGAAAATAAAAACACACGTCTAAACAATTCATGGGTCAAATAAAAATCATAATGAAAGTGAAAATTTAGAAGTGATTGATAATGAAAATGCTACATATCAAAACTTGTAGGATGCAGCTAACTTAGTAGTTAGAGTGATGTTTGTAGCTTTGAAACCTACATTAGAAAATTTAAAAGGCTGAAAATGAATTAGCAAAGACTTCCAACTTAAAAAATAAGAAAGGGGCATTAGATTAGCTGTCCTCCCCTACCCCATCCACAAAAAGTAGAAGGAAAATGTTCATTTCCAGGAAGACCTAACGTAGAGAATTGCCATCTGATAAATCAACCTAAAGTCACCGACTTTCTTTCCTAGAGCTTGTATTAGGTGTTCGTTATTCCAACCAAAGCTATGTGTGGCCCTTGCAGAGTGCCGGGCAGACATTAGAATGATTGATCCTGCAGTGGACAGACTCAAGTGCTGGGAGAGTCTGCTGGGGAGGGTGCCTGGTGCATGCCCCTCCTTCCTTGGCCCTAGCTAGTGAGGAAATTGCAGGTGTGACATCTGACTGCTGGATCCTTTCCTTAGCTGCATTAGCTGACCAATCCCCTGGTACCCAGAAGCATTTAATGCACCCTCTGGCAGATGGACCAAAGCAAGAAAAGAACAGCATCACTTTAGTCTCTTTGCTATCAGTAGGCTTTAAAAAAAAAAAAACAAAAACGCTGTACCAAGAAAGGCATGGGGAATGAAGAAGTCACCATCCAAAGTGGGTAAGTGTGGACATTAAATAGAGAGCCTCTTTGGAGGCCCAAGGTCAAGGATGACTCACTCGAACTCTGTGAAGAGACCATTTGTCAGAGAGAGAGAGAAGCCATCCCTCCCGAACAAAAAGAAAATGGAAACCAAAGTTCCAAGGCCAGGAGCCCTGCAGTTTATATTGATTGGAGAGAAAGAATTGTTCTCTCCAGGGGCAGGCCCAGCTGATGGCAGCCAGAGCAGAACCAGGCTCCCACTTCCCACCCGCTCCTCCATCTTTGGGGGAGTATTGCCTCACTTGCACTCATTCCAGCTATGAGCCTTTGCAGAATTCATTAAATTGTTTCCAAACCAGGAGAGAAAAATGAGCCCATATGTTTGGACCAGCTATGCACACACAACCAGAAAAATAAATAAATAAAAAGAAAGTGGGGGGAGTTGAGAACAAAACAACAAAATTAAGCTTTGAGCGAGTGTCTAATAAACTTGACATTTTTAACAGGCACGTTGAAATTTCCCCCATGTGCTGGTGACAATGATAATAATTGGATGCATGAGGGATAAACATCTATTAAAAATAGTGATGGCAACTAAAACTGTTGTTTTAGAATTCAAATTTCTGTTTTAAATTCAAGATCTGTGGTCTCTCCTTGTTAGTTCACTGCAGCCTTGCCTCTGATAACGCTATGGAGAAGGCTCTGAGTCTACGGGGAGGGAAAGAGCCCACCAAATCCCCCTGCTGGGGGGCCTGGGCCACAGGCCCCACAGGGGTTAGGATTCCTCAGTGGCAGGCCCTCTTGGTTGTAGGGTAACCTTTCTGCAGGAAAATCTCCCTGTTCATGAGGCCCAGAAGCTGTCACATAGAGCCTCTTGGTTGCAGCCCTTCCCCTGCCCCCGCCAAGTCCAGGACCTGAAGGAAATAGATCATATTCTTTTTTAATGGAAGCAAATTCACAGAGCATAAATGTATCCATTTCCAAGTATACATTTTAGCCACATTTAGTATATTCAAAATGTCACGTAACCAACATCTATATCAAGTTTGGAAACATCTTTTATCACCCCAAAAGAAAACCCTGTACCTATTAAACAGTCATTCTTTATTATTCTATCCCCTCAGCCCCTGGCAACCATTGATGTGCTTTCTGTCTCGATGGATTAACCTATTCTAGATACTTTTTTTTTTTTGAGTTGGAGTCTCACTCTGTCGCCCAAACTGGAGTGCAGTGGCCGCTGCCGGCCACCGCAGCCTCGACCTGCTGGGCTCCGGCGATCCTTTCACCTCAGCCTTCCAAGTAGCTGGAACTACAGGTGCGCGCTACCATGCCTGGCTGATTTTTTATTTATTGTAGAGATGAGGTCTCGCCAAGTTGCCCAGGCAGGTCTCGAACCCGCGGGCTCAGGCAATCCACTCACCTCAGCCTTCCAAGGCGCGGGATCACAGGCTGAGCCACCGAGCCCGGCTCTAGATACTTTATATAAATGTAAGCATACCATATCTGACCTTTTGTGTCTGGCCTCTTTCACTTAGCGTAATGTTTTTAAGGGTCATTCACATTGTAGCATATATCAGTACTTTATTCCTTTTTATGCCTCAGGAACATTCCATTACATGAATACACCACATATGGTTTACCCATTCATTCACTGATGAGAAGAAGCTCCTTTGGGAGGTGACTGGGCCTATATTGAATAAGCGACCGGGAGGTTATGAAAGTAATTTGCTGCCAACTATAAAATAACGACAAATCCAGTCAAAAATTATGTTTTAGAGTGTGTTGAAAGTCTAGCTCTTCAAGTTTAGAAAAATATTGTTGGATGGATGGACGGTTGGATGAAAGGATGGGTGAACAGGTGGATATATGGATGAATGAGCAGGCAGGTGGGTGAGTGGGAGGGTGAGTGGGAGGGTGGATGGATGGATGGATAGATAGAAGGATTAATGGGTGGGTGGGTGGATGGATGGATGGATGCATGGCTAGGTGGATGGGTGGATGGGTGGGTGGATGTATGGGTGGATGAATGCATGGATGGACAGACAGATGAATAAACAGATAGATGGACAGATAGATGGGTGAATGAATGGATGGATGGATGGATGGACGAACGGATGGATGGATAGATGAATGGGCAGATGGATGGATAGATGGATGAGTGGATGCTTAGATGGATGGATGGATTTTTTAAATGGAAGAACACAACTTAAAGTTCAAAAATCCAGGTTCTAGCTCCATCTTTGCCACAGGGTAGTTCTATGACATACAAATAACTTTATCTCTGTGGGGCTTTTATTTCCTCACATGAAAAACCAGGCTATTCTACCAGTTGATTTCTTGTGGTCCAAGAGACCCCTTTCGTCAGTACCCTCTCAGAGTAGATGGGAATCCTGGCTGACTGTGCTGTTACAGGAAATGCTCTCCAGAAGCAGAGAAATGAACTAGCTGGTTTATAGATTGACTAACTATTGTTGCCTCCCAATTTGAGTTGGGTTCGTCAAAGACTTTCTTTTTGGTCTCACTGAGTCCCTCACCCTCTCATACCTACACCCAGCCTTTCCCTACTCATTGACATACAATGTTCTTTAGGGATTCTGCCAAAGTTATCTCCACCATAATCTACATTTTCCCAAATTTATGGTTTTCTTCTAGCAAAGCAGTTGAACCCACAAGACTAGGCTCCTGAGCTAAGAGGCCTGACTTTCTAACAACCTGCATTCCCCAGAAGGCCAGCATGGGTCCCAGAGCTGGCTGCCTTCAGAGGCCATTTCTCTACCCAGTTACCACCAGCATCGTGTGCTCGTGGGTTATTTTATCAATAAACCTGGGTGCATAAGTGCCATGAAAATCAGAAGTAGATTTGTGGGTATTGGTAGCCTGAAAATAAATTACAAACCAAGCTGAAAAATGCCAGAGGTAGGGAACTGGTAGGGCTATCAAGAAAAATAGCAACAATGTTTAATGAAAGTTTAGGAGGAAGCTTTTTGCATTATCTCAGGAGAAAACCCAACTGGAGAGAAGGTCACTGGGCACTGGACTGAGCCCTGAGGTTGGCATTCACATCCTGGTGTGGGGAAAATAAGTTCTGAGGATCTTCCCACTGCTTTCTCCCTGGTAATGAAGATTAAAAGCAGCAATTAAGTTAGACTTGGTAATATGACCCGCTACTATGCATCTTCCCCAGATCAGGGGTCTGGGTATGTGGGCCCTGAGCTGGTCTCATGCATCACTGTGACAGTACCAGGCTGGGGCAGTCATTGCTTTTGCTTCAGTGCATGTTCTTGGCAGTGTTCCTCCCTGTAGCCTGCAGATCCGTTCCTCCCTGAAGGGTTCACCGAGATGACTCCTTGAGAGACCTTCCATCACACCACTCAGTCACCGCAGTCAGTTTGATCAAAGAGGCAGCCCCATCTGATGCTGAATGGTTACTGTTGCCTGAATCGGCCAGGTCTGTGTACACCAGCTCAAATTCGTGTACCTCTCTGAGCCTAGGATTTTTCATCTTTTAAGTGGAATAATCTCATGTATCTTCTGTGGCTGAAACACTGCTTGAAAGCAGCTGACATAGTGTTGGACACATATAGATGCTTCGTGAATATGTATCTCTTCCTCATCGTTGCAAGTCTCTTCCCGGGGAAGTGGCTCCTATGAGGCAGCCAGCTGTCTCCTGTGTGCCCAAGAGGGTGATGGGAGACTCAGTTGCAGCCTGTATCTGGGGAGGTGGACGAGGAAGCCCTGGGGACTGAAGTGTGCAGCATGTCTGCAGTGAGAGGGGGGTCTTCCCATCCTAACCATCAGCATGCTTATCTGTCACTTCTTAGGGAACCAGTGTGTGACTTTCTGTGGTCCCTTATCCCTTTGAGTGGACTTCAAGTCAGTGTGTTCCTCCTTCTAGGAAGCTTGCCTCTCTCTCATTGTGGTCGTGGCAGGTTTTGTATTCTGTTAGAGGACCTTCAATCTTTCTGGAAGAGGAGATATGGAATAGGGGGTCCTTCTCCAAGCCTCAGAAATCAGACCAAGAAGTAGCTTTTTCTTGTCATCTTTTAACAGCTATGTGTCTGGGCTGTGTTAGATGACGTTAGCAACATAGATGGAGAAAAGGCACACAGCCATGATGCCTGCTTTTCTCTGCCTTGTTCAGCAAGGGTCTCAGCTTCTCACCCCTCCTAACTTGACAACTTGCTCAAATGTTGCACTTACCAAGGCTTCCACAAGACTAGAAGATGTACAGATCTCTGAAAATGTTCCACATGCCCTCAGAGACTAGGGTTCCAACCTCTTCAGGGGCAGGTCGCTGGTGTGTAGAAAGGGAATCAGATTGGTCACAAGAAGTCTTGGGTTGACAAGTTTCGTGACTTTGGGGAAATCATTCTACCTCTCTGGGCCTCCTCCTCATCTCTAAAATTAGAGAATTGGTTTAGCCAATCTTTGAGGCACTTTTGGAGCTGGAGAATCTATGACTGTACTTTGAGGGTACTCACTACTGGAAATATCAACTTCTTATACAACTTTCTCAAGCTGACATAGATTAGTTACTCATGCCCACAAATTGCCACCAGTTTATTGTAGTGAGGTAGATGGGTCCCAGAGTTAGGAAGCTCATTCATTCATTCAACAATTTACTGAGCACCGACTCTATGCTTTATATCGTTCTAGACATTCTTGCTTACACAGAGCTTACAGTCTTGTGGGGAAGACTAAAAGTAAGCAAGTAAGTAAGTGTGATAGGTCTGGTGGTAAAAAGCACTATGGAGAAAACCAAGCTGAATAATGGCAGCCCCTGCCCTGGGTTTCCTGAGTGGTGGTGGGAGGTCTCTGATGTGGGTGATTAGGAAGACGTCTCTGATAAGGAGACATCTGAGCAGGGACATGGAGGAAGAAACAGGTTGATTTTATAGGAAGAAACTGAGTAGGGTAAGCTTTTCTATGTTTTTTAGGAGGCAATGTGAGTTTTAAACCTAATTCAGAATCCTATAGGAACAGCGCTAGAAAGGATCCTTACGTGGCATCTTACTAACTTTTTTCCTGTCTTCTCATAGCCTGGCTCTGGAATCAGACTCACCTGAATCAGAAGGGGAACTCTGTCATGTATCAGCCTGACCTTGAACAAGGACTAGCCTTTCTAAGTCATCCTTCTCTCATCTGTCTAACAAAAAAGTAACGCCTACCTCATAGGACTGTGGAGAGGATTTGGTGAGCTAATGAATTCCAGGTTTCCAGAGTTCGTGCCGCCCTGGCCTACACTTTTCTGGCAGGAATGTTCTCCTGGGTTCTCCAGCATCCTCAGGGAAGGTGAACCCCTTGGTTACAGGTGCCAGGCCCCAGGGACCAAGAGGCTCTCCCAGGGGCTAACTTATCTTCAGAGGGTAAGCCTTCCCTCCCACTCCAGCAACAATCCCAGCAGCGCAGGGCAGCTTCCTCAGCAAGGAGAAATGGGGCAGGGCTTCTGGAAAGAGCAGAACAGGGCAGAACCACCCGGAAGCCCAGAGCAGGAGGGCAGGAGGGCCTACAATTAGGCTGTGACCGCCCTGTGGCTCAGCAGAGCTCCATGGCTGGGGACAAGCTTGGGAGCTGCCTACAAATTTGACGGTACAAGGAGCAGTTTAAAGTTTTATTTTACAAAACAGAATAAATTAAAAATGCATTAGGAATGAGGCCCTTACTTAACGTCAGGGTGTGCTAATGGGCTTGGAGCCTGAGCTCCCTCCTCCTTTAAGCTCTTAATGACTGAGCTTTAATGTATTTTATTTCTTGAAAAACAATCCCACGAGCGCTCACTACAGTCGAACAAACATTTCTCAAATCATTAGACCGCTGCACAGTAAATATTCATCACAACTGCAGCTCCCACCTGCTTGCAATGAGGCATCGATTTTCTCCCTGCCTTGTTTTGCTCTCTCTCACTTTTTATTTCTCTTCTCTTCTCCCCTCTCTCCACCTCCTCCCTCAGATCCTTGCTGGAAGCTCAAGCAAGGCTTGGCAGGGCTCTGATGAGATATATTGTCAAAGGGCACAGGGAAATCTCTGCGAATATTCAGTCGAATAGGAACCACCAAACTGGCCGTTGCCAGAGCCTCCTGGTCTGATTTTTGGTGGGTGAGTGGCCCTGTTGCCCCAAGAACCCACAGTCGCTCCTCAACTGATGTCTGAAATTCTTCCATCGGGAACACATGATCACACAGGAGGACGAGATTTGTTTGGTCACTCAGAGATCTAGGATCCAGTTCTAGCCTTGCTGGTATCACAGGTCATGTTACTGCTATAGGCCTTGGCCTGGCCATCTGTAAAATGACAATGTTGAACAAATTGTCTCCTATTTGATATTTCATGACCGCTTTAGCTGAAAAGTTGCACTCTACTCTGGCTAGTTATCAGCTGGGCAAGTGGCTAAACCCTTGGGGTTTCATTTTAAAATATATGAATGCATATGTATGTATTAAACATATCTGAAAAGGGTGTTTGCAGTTTACTTATTTATTTTTGAGTCGGAGTCTCTCACTCTCTCTCCCAGGCTGTAACGCAGTGGCATGATCACAACTCACCACAGCCTCGGCCTCCTGAGCTCAGCCCATCCTTCTGCCTCAGCCTCTCAAGTAGCTGGGACTACAGGCATGTGCCACCCTGCCCCGCTTATGTTTTTTAGCAGAGATGAGATCTCTCTATGTTGTCAGGCTGGTCTCAAACTCGTGGACTCAAGCAATTCTCCTGGCTCAGCCTCCCAAAGTGCTGGGGTTACATGCATGAGCCACTGATCCTGGTCTGAAATTTAAAATCTTTACTCTATGTAGAGCACTCAATCTAGTGCCCAGAGTATATTCAGACTCAATACAATTAATTATCTCTTGTCTGCACCTGTAGTCATTCTTGTCCTCTTGTGGTATGCACAGGAGCTGAGTCCTATGCTAGAGAAAGTTGGACACCATAAATGTCCTGGAGCATCGGGTGGTTACAGGATGGGCAGGGGGGTGAAGACAAACTGCCCTCTTGGCATTTGGGTCTATATCCCCATATCTAGAGGAGATGGGTGTGGCTGGGTCTTCTCAGGAGAATGCGGTTACAGGACGGGGAGGGGGAGTGAAGACAAACTGCCCTCTTGGCATTTGGGTCTATATCCCCATATCTAGAGGAGATGGGTATGGCTGGGTCTTCCCAGGAGAATGTATTAACAGGGAAAAGGGACTTCCTGATGCGAGTTGCCAGGCCTCCACTTTCTCTGATGCACATCCTGCCACTTCACTGATCTCCAGAATCTTGTGACGTGGAGAAAAGTTATTATATCCCTAGTTTGTGGATGAGTAAACTGAAGTCCAAGGAAGTTTACCCTGAAGTCACATTGATAGTAAGTGGCAGAACGAGGTCACACATCCAAGCCCACTGGTTAAGCAAATTTTTCTTTATACACAGCTCTGCAGGGACGCAGTCATGATGGCGAGGTAGGCCATCACAAGCACCATGTCAAATGAGGGTGCATTGAAAACCTTCTGTGTATAATATCTACCACTGCAAGAAGGATTGAGATTGCTGGTAGTTTCTTGATTTCTTCATCAATACATAGACATTAGCAATATAAGTTCTCAGAATTCAGCCAAGTTCCCAGCTAAATAAGAAATTCTAGAGTGAGTGGCTCCAACTCTCTTCTGGATTGTATATTTATTTCTCTTCATGGTCTATAAACATTGGTCTAACTTACTATTTTAAAAAAAAGTTTGTAGAGAACTTATGACATGCCAGACTCGATGATAAGGGCTTATCATACATCACCTTAATTAATCCTCAAAAAATTCTACAAGGTGGGGCAATAGCATCCCATTTTATAGATGCATAATGGAAGTGCTTCTATAGGTCAAGTAGCATAACCAAAGTCACACTGATAGCGAAGCATTTACAAAGGCTTCTCTCTTACCTGCCTTCCTATAGAGACTGGAAAGCTAAAATATTGTTTTTCATACTTTCTCTTGTGAAAAGAAAGTCTCTTCAAAAAGACAGACTTGTCGACCATAGCCCTTCCTATTCTTCCTGCCTGAATCATGGAAACTGAAGCCACAGCATCCCTTTTGTGACTCCAAGGATGGAAACAGCTTGATAACAAGGCAGAGCAGGATGACGAAAGGAACCTGGGCCCGCAGTTATACTCCTGAGGAGGTGTGCAGCCTTAAATTGCCCCTCCTAAACTTATGTGAGAAAAAAATTCATTCCTGTTAGCCTATGAAAATTTTGTTTTCTCTTCCTTGGAACTACACTTAATCCTAACTGGTACAAATAGTGATACTGTTGTAATTTTAATTTTTATGGTTTCTTTCTGATTTGTTCTTGAGTTCTCCCTTGTTGAAAGTATCCAAAAACCAAGATAGCTACTCTCTAGTCCTGATGGTTCAGGTGTGTGTGTGTGTGTGTGTGTGTGTGTGTGTGTGTGTGTGTTAGGTGAACCACAATGAGGAAGTGAAAGAAAAATGCATAAAACAAGAGAAATGTATTACTCACAGGTCCCAGAGATGTTAGGGGGTGCTGACTGGGGGACTGACAGAAAGTCTGGAGGCAACAGGGTACTCAACCAAAGGATGGAGATAAAGTCCCTTATTAAGGTCCATGGGTGTTATCCCTTAGGGTTTCTTGTGAGTTGATTAGTTTAAAGGAAAGACACACGTAGGAGGGAACTTGTTTACATGACTTTGGCATTGACCATTAGATTATTTCTTGTTCAACAATTATGGAGTGTGTTGGGTTTGGGGCCAGTGAAATGAGGAACAAACAGGCTGCATTGAAAACAACCACACAGAGGGAGGAAGTTTTAACTAGACCAAAGGTGCTGGGGCATGTCTGGATTTCAAACAACTTATGTCAGGTTTAAAAACAAGTGTCAAGGCAGCAACTATATTAAACAAATTTATAACAGATACCAAATTCAAACCTGGAACTAAAAGACTATAGACAAGTTTTTAACTACTATAATATCTTCTTCTTGCTCAGATTCTGCTGTTTTTCCCAACAAAAGAGGACAAAGCATTAATATATGGTAAATAGGAAAATAAAAGATTACCCAGAGCAGCTAGGGCATAATACCGTGTTCCTCTCACTCTCTGCTCCCTACCACACCAATGGTAACCAAGCACATCAAGGTTCAGCTATCTTAAGAACCCTCTTCTACTCCCCTACCCTAGGAAGAATGGATCACTCCACAGATGACATGAATGCTACTTCTACCCCTTAATAGCACTTTGTTCTGGGGAAGAAGAAAGGAGGAAAATCCAGAAATGTAGTTTGATTTTTTTTACTTAACTATGATTAGAGGATAAAGTGTCAGTCCTTCTGTCCCTTCAGAGGACCGATAACCAAATACAGGGTTAGTGGTCCTTTTTTTGCACATATGTAGTAAGTACTGCTGTTTTCAGCACCTTGGAGAGGGCTTAGGCTTTTCTGACCCTTAAAGGGCCTTGAGACTATGCAGAGAGCTCCTGAGATTTCCCTAATGACTTTTTAGCAAAACCTATATTTCATGCTCTATTCCTAGAAAGAAGGCAGCACCTGGGGGTTGAGTCAAGGATGCTGGCATCCAAGGGATTTGCTCAGCTTATGTGAGGTGTTGCCCTGCCTTGCTTTAATCCAACCATTAAGGACACATAGCAAGTTTCAGAACTTGTGTGGTGCACCACTGTTAAGGGAGACAGAGATGAATGAGGATGCTGAAGGAACAGTGCCTCGCATACACTAGGAGCTCAATATTATTGTTTAATAAATGAATCAATTCAGTATATCTATCATCAGTAATTGTACCTTTATCCTATGAGGACTTAGTAAGGTAATGCTTGTGAGAAGCTTAATAAAATGCCAAAATATAAGATGTGCATAATAACTGTTAGCTATAATCCTAAGAAAACTACTTAAAATATGAACAAAGATGTTTATCACAGTGTTGTTTACAATACAAAAATAGAAAAAAACCTAAATATGCAACAATATGGTAATCCATAAAATGGAATAAATGAGCCACAAAAAGATATTTAAAAAGTGCCTTTGTGATAGGATGGTAGTGATTGAGTTGTTTACCCTTGAGAATAGAGCAGTTTACAGCAGAGACAAGAACTGTTGAGAACAAAATGATTCAATATTACGGGGGCCAAGTTTAAAAGAGATCTGATTTTTAATCTTGAGACTCTTTTTGTAGATAGAGTTGACACAAGTTGAACAGATTTGGTGGCTTTTTATCATAGAGATATAAAACAAAGTTACCTTTTTAGGGAGAACAGTGTTTATGAAGAATATTTATTCACTCTCTCTCTTCTCTTGGAAGAAGAGATGGAGGGAATGCAACTTATCCTCCTCTTCAAACCAAAAAAGGGGGTCTCAAGAAAATGGTTTATGAGTGTTGGGGTTGTCTCCGAGAGATAGAACCTAACATTTCATTCCCAGGCTCTATCATAGCTGGGGGACAGAACACTGCAGGGGACAGGGAGAGGTTCTGTGGTACGGCTGAGTGATGAGGGGGCAAGGACACCACCTTGAATGTGTTCTAGATGTTTCTTATACCTACTAACCACATAATGGAGTCGTGGAACATGTGTAAGAATGGCAGGAATGTTAAGTTTGAGACAAAGAGGAGTACTATGAGAATAGGCCCCTCATCAGTAAGACAGTTTGAGTCCCTCAACCATCCACATGGACCAGTGAAGAGTGGTGATGACCGACAGGAAGGGGCAGCAACTTGCCAAGGGCAGTCATGTCAGTAGGTTTTGGTTTTTGCTTTTTTTCTTTTTCTCCCCTGACTATTCTTATACAGCAAGGCAAGAGCAGGGAAGAGAAATGGGATATGTAAGAAAGCACAGACCAGGAATGGGCCACCTGAGACCCAATTCCCACCACTACACAATGTGTCCATGTAATGAAGACACATTTGGACCCCCTAAATCTAAAATTTAAAAAAGAAGGCACAGAGTATGCCCTCTGTCCTCTCTTTACTTTCCAGTGTAAGTTTCAAGTCCAGCTCATCCCTTGGGAGAAGGAAGAGATCTGAGGAGAACTTTGAATCAGTTAAATATGACGTTGAATTTTTTTAATGTGAAAAACTAAGCTTAATAGTCAAAATGACACCATAATCACATGATTACTGAATGTGACTGAAAAGTTATGTAATTGGATTTAGCTGTTATCAAGTATGTCTTGTCCCCCTTTTGGGGGGGGTGGGATTTGACATAGCACAGTCATAGGGAATTATTGGAAAAGTAAAAGCAGTTCATGCTTATACTCTGATGACTTTGAGACATTATAATCAAACCTGTTCTATTTATGATATAATGTAAAGTGCAGAAATAAGGATGTGAAATTGTATATGTGATAAGCTTCTATTTTGTGAAATATACAAAGGGCTCGAAGGAAATACATCAGAGAATGAGATGGGTGGATGGAATGATGAGTCATTTTAATGTTCTTTTTTATGCCTCTCTTTATTTCCCAAGTTTAATCAGTGGGCTACATCAGGAAAATATTTACAATCAGGAAAAATATTCAAAAAATGTCACTTTGCTGTGTGCATTTCTTTCTCGGCGGTCCCGCATTTGGGGGCAGGCTCTCTCCATCATTCTTGGTGGCCGTGTTGCTAAAGTCCCAAGGACAGAGAGACAAATCCTGTTTGGGAGTGAAAAAAAGCTTCAGTCTAATCAAGATTCCATTTCAGATGTGGATTTTAGTGAAACCTTTATTGTGAGGATGCTGAGTCACCGCCATCCTCAGGGCTGGACCCTGAGCTCAAAGCTCCACGGTCTTTCCACTGGAGTCTGTGAGAATTTTCAAGGAGCCCTGTTCTCAGGGGTAACTGATTTCTGTGTCAACTGCAACTGGTTTTCCTGGGGCCAGAGTCGCAGAATAGCAAATGCTTGTAGTATATCACGAGCAGCCTGGTGGGATCTTATCCACATAAATAATCCACATGATGTCAGCTTCTATTTTTCATCCCTTGATATAGAAGTATGCATAGAACAAGGGTAGAGAAACGAGACTTTTCCAAGACACAGCTGAAGATAGATAAAGCTTGGATGAGATGGTCTCCGCAAAACAACTGCTCCAACACTTGAATTACAGGCACCCAGAAGTGCTTAGGCGTAGTGGAATGGTCAGGGCCACGCAGCTGCCACTGACTTCAGGAAGGGGACAGGAGAAGAAGATAGTCATCAGGGTTTTGGAGAAGGCAATAAAATAAGAGTATATTTCTGGCAACAAAGAATTGTATTTGTCTCCAAGCGTTCGTGCTATCACATTCATTTTCCATCCACAAAGAACTATAAAGAAGGAAAATGGGCCGCAAACCAGAGAGAGGAATATTCAAAAGATCTGGTCATTATTGTGATGTCACCTCAGAGTATTATCTGGGTACTACTACTACTGTCCAGCTTTTGAAAGACCTGAGAGGATATCACACGGGTCGTATGAAGGAAGGACTAGTGGTCATGAAGGCTGAGTCTTCATGGCTTACGCCTGGGGTGAGGGTGGCCTCAATGATGTCCATGTGTCCCATCACAGGAAGGAAACACAGTTTTAGGCAGAGCCAGCTATAAAGTTAGAGGAGGTTTCTTTTTATTTTAATAACTTTATTTTATTGTAGAGATATGGAGTACAAGTCAGGATTAGGTACATAAGTCGTCTATGTGCAGGTAAGGTTTGGGCCTCCAACTAGTCCTCACTGCCCCTGGTTTAGGACCAGGTGCCCTTTTTGTTTTTATGTGCCCCCTCTGTCCTCACCTGGCAGTGTTCTATGACTGCCAATCCTTTCCTTGTGCTATTGTGATTAATGTTCAGGTCCCACTTATGAGTGAGACCATGTGTTATTATTTTTTGTTGTTTTTGCAATAGATCACTAAGTATGATGGTCTCCAACTCCTTCCAATTTATTGTGAAATCCATGATTTTATCCTTCTTTATGGCTGTGTAATACTCCATCATGTATATGTACCACATTTTCTTTATCCAGTCCACTTTCGATGGGCATCTGGTTTGGCTCCATGTTTTTGCTATTGTGAATAGGCCAGCAATAAACATGTGTGTGCAGATACCCTTTTTGTAGACCAATTGATGTTCCTTCAGATATATCACCAGAAAGGGGATGGCTGGATTATATAGAAAACCAATTTCTAGCTTATTTTTAGAAATTGCCACACTATTTTCCATAGAGGTCAAACTAGTTTGCATTCCCACCAACAGTGTAGAAGTGTTCCCTTTTCTCCACACCCATGCCAGCATCTGTTGTTTTTTTATTTGTTAATGATGACCATTGTCAAGATGTCCATCCTACCCAAGGCAATCTACAGATGCAATGCAATATCCATCAAATTACCAACATTATTCTTCTCAGACCTGGACACAATAATACAGAAACCCATATGGGAAAAAAAAAGGGCACTTATAGACAAAACAATCCTCAGTAAAAGGAACAAAATGGGCGGTAACACACTTTCAGACTTTAAACTTTACTATAAGACTACAATAATCAAAACAACTTGGTACTGGTACAAAACAGGCAAATGGACCAATGGAACAGAACAGAGATCCCGGAAGCAAAAACTCAGTCTCTCAACCAACTCATCTTCGACAAAGCCATCAATAACAACCACTGGGGAGAGGAAACTTTATTCAGCAAATGGTGCTGGGAAAACTGGCTAACCACATGCAGAATAAAACAAGGCCCCTACCCGTCACCATGTACAAAAATCAACTCTAAATGGACCAAAGAGGAGATTTCTATGTGCTAAGAAAGGTTTCAGTCCCCAAAACCCTTTCTCTCTTGCTTCTGAATGCTTAATACTTTCTAAGAGGGATCAAAGCCTTTAATAAAATCAAGAAGGAAGACTTCGTGTAATCATGCCCCTTGGAGAGAGTAAACATGGTGCCTCGGATTTACATGAAGGTATAAATGACTAACGTAATTTCAGACCCTATACTGACAGTGTTCATGGCAGGTAAAGGGTAACCACTAGGGAGTGGCATGCTGGACAAGAGAGAAGGATCTAGCTGCCAAGAAGAGGAAAAGGATGAAAGAGGCTCAGAGTGACAGAGTCAAACTCACCTCACCCTCTGGCTTAGAATTGGTGCAGCTCCCAGGACAGAAACCCCCTAACTCTTTGGGAGGGAAATCATATAAACCAAGAAGTCCTCTGGTTGTGCCTAATTCATTTCTCAATAGTTGGTCCCAGACTTGATTGCCAGACAGGACCTGCACTAGAAATGGGAGTTCTGTTAAGGCCAAGGAATGACTGAAATGTATGCAGGGGATATTTTTGGTTACCCACCCATGCGGTATCAGACTATGTTCAGTTGGCCTTTGGATAGTATATTTAACTAGGGCTAATTTTTAAGCAAGCTATATAGAAAACATAATGAATAGACGGTACAGACATATATATATAATGACATCAGCTCCCATTTGGAAACCATTCCCACTTTTCTTTTGAAGTACCTTTTCACTATTGGCGATGTCTCATTGGTACTGCATCCAAAGGTGATCCGCATTCTCTGACCTCAGTATTTGACTTTGTCATATCTATATACGGGCCCCTAGCCAGAACTTGGAAAGCTTTTGTTGTATAGAGATTTCTATCACAGTGATGTCAGGTCAAAAATTTGTCGTGTAATTTCACCCAATTAGCTCATGTTAGCCTCAAGACAATCGATTTTGTCTCCTCTTCTGCTGCTTCTTTCATTCTCACTATTATTACCTTGTCAATGGCTTTACCCCTATCTCACCTCCTTGACGGAAGAATTGCCCTTCCTCCTGTAAAAGGCCACATCTCCTTCTGTGCTCTGAGTCTTATCCTAACCTATATCCCCGTGCCTCCTCAGGGACCAGGAACCTTGTTCCTTCAATTGTCTTCTCTCTTTCATAATATCTTCATCTTTTCTTTTAAGATGGGCTCCTTTCTACCATCACACAAACATGTTCGGGTATCTTATACATTAAAATAGACAAAAACTCCCCAATTCAATGTTTCCCACTTCTCTTTACAGTTGTTTTTAAAAGAGAAGATGCCAATGGCTATCTCCATTCTCTTATTTCTCATTCAGCTCTCAACCTGCTTCATTCTGGCTTCTACCTGCCAGTCCTCCTCCACTGAGATTGTTTTCATCAGTAGATACTTACATTTGCTGAGTCCGGGAGCCTCCAGTCCATACATGAGCTTGACATGTCTATATTCAACTTTGATGAGCACGCCCCTTCTTGAAAAGTGCCTTGACTTTCCTAACCCCATTCTATCTTTGTCATCTTCTAATGCTGGGGACATTCTTCTTGTCTCCTCCCATGAGCTTTTCATTCTCTGCTCCCCCTTTGAACGGTCGTCTTCCCAAGGGTGCTGTCCAGAGCTGTCTTCTACTCCACAAAGTGTCCTTGCAGGAGTTACCTTCTGCGCTGGCTCAACTACTGTTCATGCAATAATTCCCTTCCCTGGATCTCTTCCCCAAACTTTCCCTGAATTCCAACCCCATGTATCCCTACTAGACACTTTAATTTAGATATATCTACATTTAATTAGTTTAGATAGAAGCTTCAAATGTAACATATCTAAAATTGAACTCATATCTTTCTCTTAGAATCTACAAATGTAAAGTTAGGCTGTTTTTAAGGTCTCTCGTTGCCTTTCTTTGACTTTTATGATAAAGGTTAAGTTCCCATGGTTAGCTCCTGCCTGCCTCTCCTGGAGATTTCCTGACCCTTCTGCCCATCCTAAAGTACCTATCTCCAACTTTTTTCTCAGCAAGACAAGTCTTCTCATTGTCCCGTACATCCATAATGCTGTTCTTGCCTTTGCACCTTTGAATCTTCTGCCTGGAATGATCTGTATCTCATTTCTCTTTCTGTTTTCAAAATCCTACTAATGCCAAGTGTGGTGGCTCATATCTGTAATCCCAGGACCTTGGGAGGCCAAGGCAGAAGGATTAATTGAGCCCAGGAGTTCAAGACCAGACTATGCAACATAGAGAGACCTCATCGCTACAAAAAAATCAACAAATTAGCCAGATGTGGTGACACATGCCTGTAGTCCCAGCTACTTGGGAGATTGAGGTGGAAAGATCACCTGAGCCCAGGAAGTCGCCGGTGCAATGAGCCTTGATCATGCCACTGCACTCCAGAGTGAAATACTGACCCCCCCCAAAAAAAAACAGAATAAGAAATAAAAGATAAAGTCGTAAAAATGTTTTTAAAAAATTTTTTTAAACTTTAAAAAATTATTCTAAGGAGTCCATCCTCTGAAGTCTCCCCCTTGTATCACATAGATGAGTTTTTGTTCTGGTTCTAAACTTCGTGCAGAGGATTATTTTCTTTATCTCATGGGCTCCCACTTTTTCTTTATTGCCTATCTGTGTTTTTATGGAGACTTTGGGCTCTTCATAGGCTAGGCCTGTGTCTTCTCCAACTTCCTGTCTCTCTAGCCTTAAATTTTCTGGCTTCTGGTAGATACCCAGTAAATGCTTTTGGACTAAACTTACTTTTTGTTTTGTTTTGTTTTTTCTTGTGGATTGAGGATCAGAAGAACTAGTATCTGTGAGTATTCTCTGTGAATAATGAATCTCTCTAAACTGTTTACAACTGTTTTTGGAAAGAAAAACCGGTATAGTTCTTGTCCCTCCTATCCTTCCTCTTCTCTTCCCATCCTGGTTCTTCTCAACTCCAGGACACTTTATTGACACTCCCGAAAGGTGCCAAAAACGTGGAAGGACTCTTGTAGAAAGGTGGAGGAGTGAGCAGAGCTCAGCAAGAACACACTTCCATTAAAGATCAACTCCGGGCCATTGCCTTGCTAAGCTATAGTGTGGCCATGTGCTCTGTGAGCTACGGCCAGGCCATGTTTTCTTCAGCTTTGGGCCTCCTCCTATCCTGGGGAAGTGAATTTCCTCTTTCTCTATCTCTAATTTATTTTCTAACCTAAGGAAAACAGATTGACTCCCACCTGAGCATGCTTGGAGCATCAACCCCTTGTTCACTTTGTTATGGGGCAACAGCTCAGAGAGGAAGTCTTTCACTCACTCCCGCCAGAATCAAGGTCAGTAGTGTCAATGAAGAGGCACAGATGTTCTCAATTCTGGGCTTTTCTGGTGGAGAGGCAGGATGTGTCTAATAGGTAAGTAGAGAGCAGCTTGGGAGGCATTTTCTTTCTGAGACATTGGAAAGGTCACTCTGTGAATAACATTTTTTTAGAAAAAAACTGTGCAAACGGGAACTGGTAGAAGGGCAGGGAATGTCCTGTATCTCATTTCTCCTTCTGTTTTCAAAATCCTACTAAGGCTGGGTATGGTGGCTCACGTCTATAATCCCAGCATTTCGGGAGGCCGAGGCAGAAGGATCACTTGAGTCCAGGAGTTTGAGACTAGCCTAGGTTATATAGCGAGACCCCACCTCTACCAAAAAAAAAAAAATCAAAAAATTAGCTGGCCGTGATGGTGCATACTATCAACCCAACACTAGACTTGCGAGTATGTTTAGGGAAAAGACTGTCTCTTATTCTATTAGCTTTCCCACAATCCTAATATAGTGCCATGCTCATGTGGCCTAGTCTACTGGAGGTACCAGTATCTCCATCCAGGAGCTTTTTCCCCTGAGGTCCAGGATTCTGGTAGGGAGATCAGGGTGACCACAGAAAGCTAGGGATACAAATGGGGTGATCTCTTTCCTCCCCATAATAAAGGTTGTGGTTGACATCCCATAACAAAAGACAGGCTAACCAAAAATATATATCACAAACTTATTTGATCATAGTTTTTCATGACACAAGAGCCCTCAGAATAAAGACCCCAAGATACAGGGAAGCTATCTGCTTTTATGCTTAGTTTTGATGAAGCAGGGACAGCCATGTAGTAATGTGACTGAATAAAAATGATATGACCTAATGGTAACAGGCTAAGTGAAGAAACCTAGCAAGGCCTGTCCAGAATCTTCTTGGCTTGAAAATCTTATCTCAAGATAAGCATGCCGCTCAAAGTCTCTCTCCTCTGCTTCTAACCTAGGTGATCCCTCTCACATCAGGACCCTTGAGCACTTGACGTCTCTAGTGAGACACTGATGACTTGCTCCCTTGCACTGTAATGTACATGTCCTATCAACCCAACACTAGATTGCAAGTATGTTTAGGGAAAAGACTGCATCTTATTCTATTAGCATTCCCACAATCCTAATACAGTGCCATGATCATAGAAGAATGAAGAAGTGAATAGAGTAACAGATGGACTCCTGGGACTTTCAGGAGGATGTCCCACCTTGGATCAAGATTGTCTCTGAAGTGCGGTCTCCAGTGCCACACAGCTAGAAAGCTCTCTCGGTCGGCTTCCACATCTGGCTCACTCCCACCCCCCAGGAGGACTGCAGATAAATTTGAGTCAGGCAATAGGCAGGATTAGGTGGGACAAGGAATGATTTTGGAAGGAAAGCAAGGAGGTACTTCAATTGGGGTAGAGGAAGAAGGGAAGGAATTCGAAGAATGAGGTGGCACATGAGCAAATACAAAATTGCAAGGGGGTGGTGTGGGTGTGAATGGGGGGGAGGGCAGATTCTCCCTAATAGGAAGTGAGGATAATGAAGCAGTCAAGACTGGAGTGGAGCAGTGTTAGCAAAGGGGCCCTGAAGGCCAGGCAAAGCAAATCAGAGACTTCCTTCTTCGGGGCCCATTGCTCAGCTTAGGACCAGTAACTAATTGCTTGCTCAGAGAGGTTCAATGTCAAGGTGAAACATGTGAGTAACTAGGTTATAATCCCAGCTCTACCACCTCCTAGTTTACGTGGCCTTGGGAAAGTAATTTAATCTCTCTGTCTTAGTTTCCTGTCTTCAAAACAGAGACAATGATTGTACTTGCTTTATAGGATTATCATAGGATTAAACTCAGAACAGTGCCTGAGCTATGTAAGTTAATTATTTTATTATTCTGGGAAAGACTTCAAGACCAAGGTCCAATACTTGGCATCCGAAAATTCAGAACTCAGGAGACCTACACCAGAAAATACCTCTCCACATTCTTAACCAAGGTACCCAGAACAGTGCCAGGCCCAGCGGGGATGGCAAGGCCAGAAATGCTCCTATTAGACAAAGAGCTCCCGAGATTCCGAAGTCAAGTATGGAGACTCGTACTGGGTCCTACTCTGAGCAGGTGACCCAGGGAGGCAGATCCCACCAGCTCTCGTGGGGACAGGACTCATGATGGCAGAGAATGAGGGTCAGTCCAACGGCAAGGAAGTGGGACAGAGCAGCCTCTCCCAGCGCCTGCCTCTGCTGCTGGGAAAGGCAGAGCCCAGCCTCATTAGCAAGAGGAAGCTGACTTCAGAGCCAACGCATCCTTGTGCCATCTCAGAAACGCTCTGAGAAAGTCAGTAAACAGGTATTTGGGAGGCTTTTTGAAAATCCCTGTGAACACATTCTTAGCTAAGAATACACGTTGAGAGAAAGGAGCTGCCAACTTGCGAGAGGGGCTGAGTATTATGAAGAGAGTATTACATCCCCCTCTGGGAAAGACACTGACACAGCAAAGAAACTTAATGAGACTCAATATCCTGCTTCTCTCGCTGCTTCTTCGCAGGGATCCGCACGCAAATCTCCGGAGCGGAGGAGGCTATTCGATGCTGGGTGAAAAGCAAGGTGGTTTAGCAAGCGTTCGTTAAGTTTTCCTTGGGGCCAAAAGGCCAGCAGGAGCCTTTCTCTGCAAAGCAAGAAGGAAGGCGAAAACAAAGCCGTATGCGGAGATCCTGCAAAGCTGATCTTGTCATTAATTCTTCAGAAACTGCCAGAAAGGAGCCCCAGTCCTGACAGGATGCCACCAGCTCCTCTGAGTGTCCCTGAAAGGGCTGGGCTAGACTGTCTGCAGGGCCCAGCTCCTGGAGCAGAGGAAACAGGCGCCAAGTTGGAGAGACGGAATCTCTCCCCACCAGCTAGCTGGAAAAGAGCTGTCTCTTTTCTATTTACCAGGAGTGGAGGGAAGTAGCGATACAAACTTCTCTAGGTGATTTGGGGGTGGGGATTAACATGACTCAACTGCCTCCTGTGTGCCAAATACTGAGGTAGGCACAATGCATAAATTATCTCTGAAGAATGCTAAGATAAGAAGGTAGCCTTAGCTGAATCGATATGTGATTGATTGGGAAGGAAACAAAGAGACAGGGAGGGAAGGAGGGAGGGAAGGAGGGAGGGAGGGAGGAAGGAAGGAAGGAAGGAAGGAAGGAAGGAAGGAAGGAAGGTTGGCTTTGTGGTCAAATAGATTTCAAACCCTGGGTCTGCCCTGCCACTGCTAACAAAGCAGGTCTTCCGCTTCCTCCCTTATAAAACAAGCTTATTGTTAGGTGGATATGAAGGTTTCTAGCACAGAGCCTGGAACACAGTAGTGGCTCAGCAAATGCTTGCTCATTTATTAAGTTACCTAAAAGTTGTCAGAAGAGAATGGGCTTTAGAATCTGTAGAGCGGAATTCAAGTTTGACTTCACCACTTACTCACTGCATGATTTTATACACACCATTCCGTTTCTCCAGGCCTCAAATTTTTGCTTTTCGTGACTGATAAAAACAATCCATTAAATAAGATTGTTGTGAAGGCGAAATGAAATAATATCTGCAAAAGGCTTAGTATGGTGCCCTGCCCTTTGCAAAGTCTCTGCAAACAACACTTCTTCGTGCCAGCGGCTTGGCAAAAGGGCTTTGGGAGTGGGAAGGTATAGCAGGCAGTTAGCCTCCCAGGTATTTAAATAGTGACGTGTACAGATTCCAAATGTCTCAACCTGATCGTGCACGTGCGGGGAAAGGCAATGCTATCACTAGCCTGGCAGCTAGTCCATCGCCTACCTGGCTTTTGTTATGACTGTCGAGGGCCAGCAAGTGGGCAAGGCTGCCCCCAAGGAACCGCCAGGCAGCTACGCTCAGGCAGAAAAAGTGTTTGGGGCTTGGGGAGATCTGTTTCTACTTATGGTACCGCAACACACAACTTGGAAGGCACTGTTCACCCACCACTCATTGCGAAGAAGAATGTGTGGGCATCACAGACCACACACCAAATTGTCTTGCTGGAAAAGAGACAGCTAAACACTCTTGCTCTACTGCAGACACAGTGATGTCACGGAGGGAGCATTTCAGGGGGGGAAGGAGGAGGGAAGAAGCAGAAGGCAGCTGACTTCTTCTGCACCCTCCACAGGGACCTGTCCCGGAGGGCACTCCCTCCTGATTCCCTGCACTTGGCAAGCTGGGAAGTTGGGATGCTCCAAGCTTTTGCAGACTCATCTTTCATCTTCAATGACAGTTTGAGTTTATTACAAAGTAGGTGCTGCATCTCCCCTGCCAGGTCTTGGGGGAGCTTGAAGTTGATTAATGCTCACGGGGCCAGAAAGAAGAGGGGGAGCCTGTGATTTGGCCATCAACAGAGAGAAAAATGAGGTCAAACAGGCACCTGAAGGGTAGCCAGAGGTGCAAGGTCAGCCCTGCAGGAGCAACCCCTGCTAACTACCCTGTTTGAAGGCCACAGGAACACAGTGGCCCAGGGTTTTCTTGGTATAGGGGCTCTCAGCTGAAACTCATTAAGTTTGCTATCAGCCCCTTTGATTGGGACAGTCTTACATTTTGGAAGCGTCATGGGATGCAATGAGTGGTTGCCAACTGAATTTCTAATGCTTTTTCGACTTGGATAAACTGAGCTCTGGAAGATGCTGTCTTGGAAAAAGCTGAATAGAATTTTAACTCTCCCAAGGAATATCCACTGAAGGGCCATGAGAGCTGATTAACTTTAGCAAGGCCAAGAGGAGAGCCGAGTTGATGCCTTCCCACTTCTACTTACTAAGTTGGTTGGCTTTGGAAACATCAGCGATCCCATCTGAGCCTTGGTTTCTGCATCTGTAAAATGGAAAAAATAATGTCACTGTAGGGGCCAAAGGAACCCCCCTTTCCCCTCTGAAGTTTCACTGACAAAAGACAAATCAATGGGAGAAATGTTATACAAATTTATTAGTGTTCATCGGGGAAAATTAGAACAATTACTCCACAGTAAGGTACAGATATCCAACTTCTTCAGGCAAAGGGAGATGAGGAGGTATGGATTATTATAGGGGGGTAGGAAATGATTTTTAGGGGAATTCAATGGGCTTGAAGAATACACCGTGGCCTGGAACAAAGTCTGTAGGGCCTGCAGACCAGACAACAGTTTGTGATAAAAGTGTGACCAGGTTTATTGACAGTCTTCCGTATTTCTTCCTGTGACATGAGTTCAGTTAATGAAAAACCAGGGAAGACACTAGAGGTAATTGTTTTCTTCTTTGGCAGGTCCAGATTTGGGGCAGATAAGGAAATAACTTTCAGAGAATAACTTCATCCTGGGCTTTGGAAGAGACAAAGGACTGAGAGACAGAAAGTGGAAGAGGTCAGAGAGACCTAGAGGCATCTTCTTCAGTTCAGCATGCCCAAGCACCATATTTGAGGGTATTGGTTTCTGAGCCCTAACACCACTCATTCAATTGACACTAACTGATACCTACTGATCAATATAGCTATGTGCCAAGAATCATAGTAGGGATTCCGAAGTGAATAAGAGATGGACTCTGCTCTCAGGAGCTCACATTCCAGTCTACCTACTTGTATCAGACACTCTCATACCTACTTGTATCTTACATTTCAGGTCCTCTGGGCTCACCTGGCTCTGGTCTTACCTGCCACTGAAGCCTCCAGCTTTCTATGGGCTCCAGTTAACTTTACATAGGCACAACCTGATAATGCATTATCTCATGCCCTCGCTGCGCAATACCTGCCTCCTACTGCAAGGCTTTCCTGTTGATATTGAGGCGTGGAACGTCTCTGGCCCCTGCTAGGTTACCCACACATACACAACCCAGAAATGTTGGAGAATGGATGCACCTTGTAAAGCTTTGACCACGAGGTAATGAATAAATTTATGGGTAAATTCTTCTTCAGTTCTTTCTTGGGACGTATTTTGCCAAGATGCAGCTTACAGGGCTTCTTGGGGCACTATCCTGTGAAGTCAAGTAATTGTCACACTCGGCAGCAGTCAGTTGGTAACACAGCCTCAGAGAACTTTACAGCCTTCACTGCTTAACCTCTTGGTCTCGTTCTTACTCCCTGGGATGGCACTCCCCAATAAAGTAGAAGCACATAAATCGTTGTGCCAGTCTGTCTTTGGAGAGCTCAGGCTAAGGCGGTTGGGATCAGGAATGGCCCTAGAAGGTAAAGTCTAATGATGGGATTTGGGGGATAGATTACCCATAGTCTGATGGCAGTAAGGACTCCACTGCTGTTAGCGAGGAAGTAGTAATAATCTTTATCATACAATGGTGTAAAATACTAAACTTTTATCTCATGTGAATTGAAGTGTGGGGTGAGCACACCCAAATGCCATATAAGGAGACTCTGACCTTCTGAAGCTGCAGGACACACAGTGCTGAGAATCAGGTCCAGAATCTAACTGTGAGAGTGCTATAACCACCAAGAAGAATATATGCACAACCTTCACACTCTTACTTTTGAGCCAAGGCTCAGATAGAAAAGGAGAGGGATCGTGAAACCAAGAACAAGTCTGAGAACCCTTAGATCCCCCTTAACCATGCAAGTTGGCAAAAACAGTTCCTTCTCCCATGTCAGGGGAGAACTTCCTTCTTTTTACCTAAGGCCAGTGCCTTGTGAGATAATAACTGTTCTCTTCAAAACCTTCTGCTATCCCTCAATCCCCCCAGGCAAGAAAAACCAGGGGCAGATCTAACATAACTTAAGCAAGGAAGTACAGTTGTAGCCGGAACACAGAGAGGCCATGACACCAAGGCTGTTTTAGGAAGTGGCAGGTTTATTTACACCGGCGGACTCGGCGGGCTAACGCTCCCAGGCTGAGCACCCCAGGAAGGGAGGAGAGGGGTCCTATACCCCAGTTCAGGTAAGGGGGGTCGGGTTCTTTGGAATTTACAAGGTTGTACTCAGCAAAATCAGATCTTTCACAGAACGAATGGTTTCCAGGAAATGCACGGCAAGCAGGGTTGTAATCTGCCAACTTCAAAAAGAGGGGATTTGGATAAGTTTGTGAATTGGTCAGTCTTTTGCATTTCCAAGAAAACCATTCTCTGCTATTTGGCTTTTCCAAGCGAAAACCTGTCTGGCAGGTTTTCGGAGCTTGCCTCCGATCTCTCAAAGGGAATACTTTTAACTGCTATCCCCCTTCTGCCACACAGTCCCTGGTCTATGAAGAAATAGCTTATATACTGAAGGAATTGCAGAATATTGTTGACAGGAATTGAAAGGATCTTTGTTTGAAGAGAAGTCAAACAGAAGAACAGATATAAGATAGAAAATATTTTTCAATATGGGGGGTCTCACCTAATTCTGGCAAGGACACCTACAGCTTGTCCTCAAAATCTGTTGAGGTGACTCCTTAAAATTTGGATATGATCATCATTATAACAAATTAGGGGAAGATTTTGTAATGTCTTTGGTGTGGTATTGAAGAAGAGATCACAAGACTCGAGAAAGCAGGAATATTAGAATAGACATAAGCTGGGCGTGGTGGCTCAAGTCTGTAATCCCAGCACTTTGAGAGGCCAAGGCAAGAGGATTGCCTGAGCCCAGGGGTTCAAGAAAAGCCTGGGCAGCTTGACAAGACCTCATCTCTACAATAAAATTTTAAAATTAGCCATCTGCTTGGAAGACTGAGGTGGAAGGATTGCCTGAGCGCAGCAAGTCGAGGCTGCAGTGGCCATAAGCCTGGGTGACAGGGTGAGACTCCAACTCAATAATAATAATAATAATAATAATAATAATAATAATAATAGACATACTGTATAAGACCTGAAAACCTACCACTTCACCGTATCTTCCAGGATGATCCAGAAGACAGCCTTTTTACTAGGGCATTAATACTTGAATGAGGGAGGCACTAGCATCTTTGAAAAACTTAGTGATAGCTTTCCTCTGTAAACTAAAATCATTGGTAGAGATACAACTGTGTAATTGGAATCCTAGTATCAATGAATTTGATAGGATTAAGGAATTCTGGAACTTGATAGGGTTAAGCATCTTCTTGTACATCATCACTAGAGCCCTTGAGTGACTAGATACATTGTTAACAAAAAGTAATATTTTGAAGGAAATCTTTTCTTCTGGTCAGCAGGTCTTAACAGTAGATTTAAAATATTCATTAAACTATGCAATAACAGATGTGCTGTCATCCAGGCTATGTTGACCCTTTTATAGAGCAAATGCAGAGTATATTTGGCATAATTCTTAAGGGCCTTAGGATTTTAAAGTTTTATTGTTTTTTATTCTTAGTTACTCTATCATAGGTTTTTGCATAGTGGTTGCCATGAGGTTTACAAAAAACATCTTATAGATATAACAATTTATTTTAAAGAGATATCAACTTATCTTAGATCACATAGAAAAGAATAGAAACAAAGAAAAATAAACTACTTCCATATTTTAAATCCCCTGCAGTTTGACTTTTAGTTGTCTAAATTTACACTTTCGTATTCCCTATCTCTTACAAGTTGCTATAGTTATTATTATTTTTGATAGATTTGTCTTTGGGGCTTCATATTAGTGGTATGAGTTGATTACACGCCACAATTACAGTATCAGAGTTTTCTGAGTTTGTCTGTGTACTTAATTTTATCAGGGAGTTTTATACCTTCCAATATGCTTTTTTATTTTTTTAGTGGTTTTTGTTCTTTTAGATTGAAGAACTTCCTTTAGCATTTCTTGTAAGATGAATCTGGTTGTCATGAATTCTCTCAGCTTTTGTATCTCTAGGAAACACTATCTTTCTATAGTTGAAGAATAACTTTGCTGGATACAATATTTTTGAATGGCAGTTTTTTTCTGTCAGCACTTTGAAAATGTCATTTCATTCCGTCCTGATCTGTATGGTTTCCATTGAGAAGTCTGTTGCCAGATGGATTGGAGTGCCTTTATGTTATTAGCCTCTTTTCTCTTACTGCTTTTAGATCCTCTCTTTGTCATTGACCTTTGAGAATTTGATTATTATATGCCTTGGTAGTCTTATTTCTCTCAAATCTGTTTGGTATTCTCTGGCCTTCCTGTATCTGAATATTTATATTTTTTTCAAGTTTTGGAAAGTTTTCTGTTATTATTTCTTTGAATAAGCTTTATACCCTTTGTTCTTGCTCAACTCTCTATTGAAAAGTCATAAGTTTTAGATTTGGTCTTTTGAGGTAATTTTTTATATCTTGTAGATGATTTAAATTGCTTTTTTACTCTTTTTCCTTTTTTCTTCTTTTACTGTATTTTTAAATAACTCTTCTTTGAGCTCACTGATTCATTCCTCTGTTTGATCCCTTCTGCTGTTGAGACACTGTAATAAGTTTTTCAGATCAGAAAATGTATTTCTCAATTCAAGATTTCTGGTTTTTTTATTATTTCATTTTTTGTTCAATTGCTATGGTAAAAATTTCTGAATTGCTTTTCTGTGATATATTGGAGATTACTGAGTTTCTGTAAAGCTATTATTTTGAGTTGTTGGTCAGAGAGCTTACATATCACTGTCTCATTAGGATTAGTTACTGGTTCCTTGTTTTGCTCGTTTGGGGAGGTGATGGTTCCCTGTTTGCTGTTTTTTCTTGTGGATGTTTGTCTATGTTTTTGCACCAAAGGATTAATTATTTATTCCAGTCTTTTCTGCCTAGCTTGTTTTATTTTTCATTGAATATTTTTACTTAGAGGCTCTTTACCACTAGGTCATTGCCCCTTTTTCATCTCTAGGAGGTACCTTAAGCCTAAATTCACCTCATTTCTAGTAAACAATCAGAGTGCCATCCCTCTTGAATGAGGGTGATCCCAAAGGGGATATCCTAGCGGTGTAGGAAGGCTAGCTAGGAGTTCGTGCCTAAGGGACCTATGGGATAAGCCTCCTATAGCATCGTGTTGCTGAATAGTCACTCTAACTTGGTGTCTCCTTTGGTTGGGTTACAGAGTAGAGTCTCAGAGCTGGAGATGATGATTTTGCCTCCCCCCTTTGTCTCTGACTGTCCTCAGGGAAATTTCTCCCTGCAAGCACTTGCAATGCTTCCTGTGGGTTAAGGAAAGGTAGGGACTGGTTTCCTGTCAGGGAACCCAAGATGGTGGAAAAGCAGGTTGTCCACCTTGATCTCATGTTTTTCAGTGCAGAAACAGAAGATGGAGGAAAATTTTCTGCGTGCTTGGTGCTGGACAGAATGGGGTGGGAGGTGTCACAAATGTGAAATCCAATCCTCTTACTATTCGCTTTTTTACTTCTCTGTGGCCACAGGAACAGTCTCATTTTCATATTTGAGTTCTGGGGTATTTCTGGTGATACTCTGGACCCTGTATATTTGTTTTTGGTTTTCTTTTGGGGGAATGAAGCCAGTTTGCTTCCACACCACAATTTGGAAACTGGAAGTCTCCTGGGGCCCTAGGAATTTTTTAATGATAAATTTAAAGTCATCAACTGCTACTATAAGGCTACAATAATCAAAATAGCCTAGTATTGGTACAATAACAGGCATATAGACCAAAGGGACAGGATAGAGATTCCGGAAGCAAAGCCTCAATTTCTCAACCAATTCATCTTTGACAAAGCCTCCAACAACAACCATTGGGGAGAGGAGAACCTATTCAGTAAATGGTGCTGGGAAAACTGGCTGATCACAAGCAGAAGATTGAAACAGGACCCCTATCTATCACCATACACAAAATTTAACTCTAAATGGATCAAAGACCTAAACACAAAACCTCAAACTATAAGAATCTTAGAAAATGCAGGAGACACCCTTATGGAAATTGGAACTGGCAACCAATTCCTGATCAGAACCCTAAGTGCTCTACCACAAGAAATAAGATAGACAAGTGGGACCTCATCAAACTGATGAGCTTCTGCAAAGCAAAAGAAACCATCAAAAGAGCAGGGAGTCAGCCCACAGAATGGGAAAAAATATTTGCCAACTGTATCTGACAAATGCCTAACATCCAGGACCTACAAGGATCTCAAACATGCTGAAAGGAAAAAAACAGCCCCATTAAAAAGTGGGCAAAAGACATGAATAGACACTTCTCAAAAGAAGATATACGGGCAGCCAACAGACATATGAAAAAGTGTTCAGCCTCACTAATCATCAGAGAAGTGCAAATCAAAACCACATTGAGATACCACCTAACCCCAGTAAGAATGTCCATCATT